>APFE031617420.1:112009-127927 GCA_000404065.3 Pinus taeda | reverse complement strand
TATTTAATAATAATAATATTTTTATTATAATTATCATTTAAACCTAATGGTCCAATTGAAATTAAATTAATATATTTAATAATTCATATTTATTAAATAATTAAATAATTTATTATTCCAATAATAATACTACAAATAATATTCTAGACATATTAAATTATTGTTATTCTAAGAAATTAGTTACATTAGGTAAATTCTATAACTAAAGTATTATTTATTAGTGTACTTGTTTATTAATAAATGTATATACATGTACCAAAAAACGAATGTTGGTACATCATATATCTATTTAATAATACTATTTATTTATCATTTAAATCTAAGGTCCATTTGCCAAAGTATAATATTATAATTAATTTAATAATTTACTATGTTTATTTAATAATTAAATAATTGTATATAATGCTATAATAGGATAATATTAATACTATTTATAGAAATTCATAATATATGATTTCAAAATATTTCAACCGTGACATAATAAATAAAATATCATGACTAAACAATATTTTAAAAATCAACACCTAAATAAAAAAAAATATCATTGTATTAAGAGCTAAAGTATAACCTTTTTTTAAAAGCTAAAGTATAGCTCTTTTGAAGTCTTACTCTAAGAGAATTTGGTTCATTGCAACCAAAACTTCAAAATAAACCAACGAATTTAAGCATCATTTTTTAAGCTCTATGTGGCTTCTTTCCATTTTCTCTCAGTGCAATTTTTACTCTATTTTTCTGGAGTATATTCTATTGCAGCTGTTATATCTGTTTTTTACTCTATTTTTCTGGAGTATATTCTATTGCAGCTGTTATATCTGTTATATCTACTGGGAAGTCTCTGGAATATTGATATTGATATCTAACGCTCAATTCAATCAATCCATGGTGCTCTCCACTCGGTGACGCTCGAGGTACAAGTTAGTATATATATGTTTTAGTTTTTATAATCCTGGTTTAGCTCTAAAATGGTATTAGATAGGGCTCTTCTTATATGGTATTCTGCTCATCTCCTGTGTTTTTTTTTTTAAAGAGGCATATATCTATAATCTGTTATCTCAGCGCCATCATATATGTCCGGGTCAACTTTCTTAGATTGGTGGGGGACAATTATCAATTTCCTCAAGAAATTCTTCATAATTTCCAAACCTTGTTCAGACTTTCGTCTGAAGATAGGTCCCTGGTGGTGTGTATATGAGATTTATTGCTACTGCATTGTATGCCCGGATTCATCCTCCTGAGACAATCTATGCAGGGGCATTCTGCATTTTTTCTAGCACAGGATAATTTGAATTTTCCGTGGCTGGTATACAGGGGCCGATTGTTTAGGTAGTCCTCTTTTCTATATCCATTTCTTTGTTTAATGCTCGCAGCCATTTCCCTTGTCCCCATTTATGATCCGAGGGCTCAATCTTATCCATTCGTCAGGAGGGAAGTTTCTAGTGTCATGTGAGCCTTGTCATTGGCATCTCTCCTTAACGTTTTCACTTGAACCTTGTCATATCCGGACGATGCAATACATCATTCTTTGAATTTTTTGGTATTTTATCCTTTTATTAAAATAAGCCTTGCGGTACTATCTTGGGCGGACTATCTTTGAGGATCCAATTCCTGTCTTTGTAATCTCTTTAGCTATCCTTGTACATGGATTTTCCTTCTCACAACTCTGCGGCCTCGACTTTGGTGAGGTCACAGAAGAAGCGGAAAAAGTCCATGTCTGTAAATGATGAATGGGATGCCACGCTGTATGAGGATATAATACCATCGACTCAGCAGGAATAATGTTCCAAAGGTGATGATTCGCGCCATCCTCTGAACCGCAAACAATATCGGTCGGTTAAAACATCCTCGCTGCCTGAAGCAATTAACTTGGACGACCCCCTATTATTCGACAAAATATCGAGTTTGCAAAAGCGAGCGTTAGTGGGTCACTGGCACTTCCCGTCTATGGAGGAGTCTCACTATAGGAACTGGATCGCAGCCAAATGGTCTTCCCTTCTTGGATATGCCCCTACCATTGTTAAACTTATGAACAACTGGTTCAGTTTTCACTTCCTCCAGGATCGTGACTTAGAGTTCATCTTCTCCAGACCATGGGTCCGGGATCGAAGTTTTCTGGCTCTTCACAGGGGGTACATAGGGTTTGATCCTCTAAGATCCACCCCTCAAAACACCTACATTTGGCTTAAGCTGCCGGGATTGCCCATAGAACTATGGAAAAAATTGGTAACGATGTTGGGAAATTCATTTATGTTGATCCCAGTTGTATTGGCACAAAGGATAAACGCGTAGCATGGGTCCTTATTGAGAAGGGGTTTAGAGGAGGTTTTCCTGAATCTATAAAGTTAAATTGGAATATGTCTAATGTCCTTCAGCGTTTAGACTATTGGGGAGTACCATTTAGGTGCTCGGCGTGCCATAGGACTGGCCACCTCCTCCCTCAATGCCCTCGCAGACATGCTTTTAGACACAGGAGTAAGTTTTCAGCAGAGAAAAAAGTTGGTGACTCATCTGCAAGTGATCATCTGGGACATAAATTTGACCCTTTTCGGGGATCATTTAATCCTCAATCTCTTCTCTCTCCTAGCAAACATAAATCCATAGATAGATCTTCTGGCTTCCAGCGCTCTCATTCACTTTATGTTGGTCCACATGGGCGGGTTAATGCACCTGATGAATGCTGCCCTTGATCAGCTTTTACTCCCAAGCATTCTCTTCGGCCTTCAATTGACCTGCCTTCTCCACAGCTGGGCTTCCCCATGCCCTCCTATCCTTCCGAACCATCCCCCCTCCCCTTCAGGTCGATAAACAGTCCTTGGCCGGTCTATCTAAATCTATATTATATATATCATCATCCCCTCAGTCCCCTGTCAACAAGCCTTCCCCCCTCTGAGGACCCTTCTCCTGCTGGGACTCGTAGAACAGACGCTAAAGGGAACGCTGTATGCAAATCTTACACCCCTTTCAACTCTTCGCGATCATCTGGGATTAATTCCTTCGACTGTGATTTAGATATGCTGCTACAAAAAGCTTCATTAAATTTGGAACCCCTCACTATTCATAAACCAGATCGCTCCCCCTCCCCTGTTATTAGCCCAAAATCGACAGGGAACATAACGGTCCATCGCAAAGAAAAGCGGGGAAGTCGACATTTTCGCGAGAGAAAGGGTAGGAAGGATATGTCTTCCAAGGAGCTAAATTTGATTGATATTCCTATTTCAGAAATAGCTGAGGATGATTTCTCTGCAAGAGGGCCTCTTAGAGCAAGCCGACCATTAGAAGACTGCAATGTTTAACATCTTATCCATGAACATACGGGGCTTAGGAGCTAGCCCTAAACATTTAGCTTTGAAGGACCTCTTTCGCTCCACAAAGTCTAAAATGCTTCTGATTCAAGAAACAATGCATGACCGCTCACAAACCGTCTTTTATTTCAAAAGGATGTTTCCTTCTTCGCACATGGTGGCTACTGATGCCATAGGATTGTCTGGAGGTTTCGCTGTTATATGGGACCCTAAATGGATTAAAGCTGTTGCATTTCAATGTTTCGCTAGCATTCTCATATTAGCCTATTATCGTGATTGTCACGAACCGGTGCATATTTTAAATATTTACGCCCCATCTAGACATCGTTATCCATTTTGGGAAAAGTTTCTTTCTTCCAAATTCCTAGATATCGATTCCTTATTGATAGGCGGTGATTTTAATTGCACATTGTATAATAATGAGACTTGGGGAAATGGCAGGAAAATTGATTTGATCAGACACATGATCCGGAATGCTATCATCCAAAATAATTTCATAGATATTCAGCCAGTATGCCGAGGACCTACATGGGATAACGGGTGGTCAAATGAATTATTCTTGGCTAAAAGACTAGACAGATATATCATCCATGGAAAGCTGATCGACAGATTTGGTTCTCCTCTGATTAAAATTATCCCTGAGCATATATCAGGTCACCAGTGTATTTATATACAATGGAATGATATTGGATGCAAATTTGGTTACTCGTTCAAGTTCAACTGTACGTGGCTCTCTGACAAACATTTCAACCAGTTCATAAAGGAGACGTGGCAGCGTTACATATATTCGCATCAGTGTCAGCGACAGGATTTTATTAATCGTATGAAACTCCTTGGCAACAATGTTAAAAAATGGCAGTGGGAGAAAACAGAATCAAACAGGAAGGAGCTAAAAGTTATAGACAAAGAATTGAAAATCTTATCCGCACGCTTTAAAAGTGATTCCTTATCTTCAAATATATGGAAGCGAATATGGGACATTGGGAAAAAGAAGCAAAATATATTAGCGGAGGAGGAATCCACCTGGGGACTCAAGGGCCGGGCCATATGGCTCAAAGAAGGAGACAAAAATTCCAAGTTTTTTCACAGATTTGCTAAAAGAAGAAGGCAGGTTAACACGATATGGGAAATAAAGGATGAAGCCGGTAAATCTTATTTTACCCAGGAGGATATAACTCGTGAAGTTGTAAAATACTTCAAAAAGGCATATAGCAGAGATATTTGTAGTCGCATTGAAGATATCCTTTGGGGCATTGATCTATACCCCTCTATGTTTGACGAAAACCAAAATGTTGCCCTCTTCTTAGAAGTCTCTGAGGAAGAAATTTTTGCCAAGATGAAATCATTCTAGAAGGATAAATGCCTGGGACCGGACGGTTGGTCCATAGACTTCTTTATCCATTTTTTTGACTTGTTTAAGGATGACATTCTGCATATGGTTGAGGATTCAATATTAAATGGCTATATCAATCACCGTATGACCTCCACATACATTGCTATGATTCCTAAAAAGACTCTATCCTCATCTTTTTCAGATTATCGACCAATTTCCTTATGCAATGTACTATATAAGACAATCTCTAAAATCATTGCTATTCGTATAAGAAATGTGTTATCACTACATCTATCCCCAGAACAACACGGTTTCCTCAAGGACAGGAATATTATGGATGCGGTGGCCCTCACACAAGAATCACTTCATTCTATTCATTCTAGGAAATTGGATGTTGCTTTATTAAAGATAGATTTTAAAAAGGCGTATGACACTGTGGATTGGGGATTCATTCGATGTCTTCTATCCAGGATTGGTCTTAATTACAGGTGCTCCAGGTGGATCATGGCGTGCGTGGAGGAGGTTAATTATGCAGTTTTGATCAACAGATATCCCTCTCAATTTTTTAAAGCTGCCAGGGGGCTAAGGCAAGGATGCTTCTTGTCCCCACTTTTATTCATATTAGTGATGGACTCTCTCAACCTCCATATCAAGAAGGCAATCCAACAAAAAACATGTCATCCACTTCCTATTTGTAGAGGAATATATACATCCCACTTTTTTTTTGTCGATGACATTCTTATAACTGTAATCTTGTGCAGAACTTCATGGATTTGCCTATTCGAATTTCTGAGAAGATTCCAAAGCGCTATAACATGATTATTAATGAAGGGAAGTCTTCCTTTCATGTTGAAGACACTAATGGGAATATGATCCAATTCCTTTCTCAGCTCTTTAACATTCAAGCTATTCCTCTCCGGAATGGGCTCAAGTACTTGGGATTTAAATTGAAAACAACAGGTTATCACGTGGCGGATTGGTCTTGGATTATAGATAGATTGTACAAGAAGATTGCTGCTTGGGAGTATTTGTGCTTATCCAAAGGAGGTTGAATGATCCTGACACAATCTGTTCTTGTTCAAATGATAGTCTATTGTGCGCACCTGTTCTATATTCTCGCTGCTATTATTAAAAATCTAAACAGGATGATTGCCAATTTTATTTGGGGAAGCGATAAAAGTCATTTTAAATTTCATCTAACCAAACTATCTACACTAGCGCTCAAAACATATGGGAGGATGGGGCATTTTAGATTTGGCACAGTTCAGAAAAGCTCTTTTGTGCAAATCGATGTGGAAGGCTATTATGGGCAACTCTTTGTGGAGTTCAACAATCCGCATAAAATATATTTATAACAGGGACATAACATACTGGATCAGGGAAAATCATATCGAGTCTCCATTTGGATTGGCTATCTGGAGAAGATTCAAGAAGTTGGAACCCTTTTTCAAACAAAATCTCATTTGGAAATTTCAGTCGGGCAATCAAATTTTGATTAGAAGGGATGTTTTTGCGGGAGGGGATGGAAAGATTCAAGTACCCCCTTGTCTGTTGAGAGCGCTCCACAACAGGGGGGTTTTCTTTTGGTCCAGTACCATTCGTAAATGGGAAGGGACCATTCCCATATGGAAAACTTCGAATGGAATGCAGCTCTGCGAAGCTATGAAGGCTCAATGGGAAACAATTTTAACCTCGTTACATGGCCATGGGATTTCTCAATCTGTGGAAAAAGATCTTCTCATTTGGAAGGGTGTGGATGGCTCTTCGATTGTGAAGGTAAAACATATCTATATGCAGCTTCTAAGTTCTGAGGTCGATATGTCGAGAGAAATATTTCCTCCCACATTTTGGAAATCGGGATGCCCCACCAAGATCATCATCTTTTCTTGGTTGGTTTATAACAATAGGAACTTCACGTGGCAAAAATTACAAAAACGTAATTGGCACGGGCCAGCCAGATGCCCGCTTTGCAGAGAAAGCTCTGAAGATAATTTGCATATATTCCTCAACTATCAACAGGTGCGGCCAATCTGGCAGAATCTTGCTTCTCTCTATGGTTTTAACCTCTGTTCCTTCCCATCCATTTCCGAAGAATTCAAAATATGGTGTACTTTGAAGAAAGAATGGAGAGATATTCCCTTATTGGTCATATGGGGCATATGGAAATGGAGAAATGGTAGAATCTTCAGCATAAAAGTGGAAACAAGCTCTTCTGTAACTGCATACATAATATCCCTTTATAGTGCCCTCGATATTCCTGGGAAGAACAACATCAGTTATGGAAGGAAACATGTGTCATCTCCCTACAGGTACGGGAATGGAAGAAGATCCACAACAATGACTACTTTGGCAACACCATGTGCATATTTCAATGGAGCTGCACAACACGAAATATGTTCATGTGGTGTATAGATCAGAACAACAAATGCACATGATATAGAAATCTATTGGAATTCTAGTCCGGGGTCAAACAACAGAGCAGAAGCGGTGGCTTTAGTGGGTCTTCTCTCCATTGGCATTTTTTTTGATATTCCTAATCTGCAAATCTATGGAGATTCCAAGGTAATAACTGATCATGTCTTATCAAAGCATTACATAAAAAACATTCATCTTGCTGGATGGTTGGACAGGATTGTAGCGTTATGGAACAACAGGAGGGACTATTCTATTTCTCATATTGATAGGAACAAAAGCGAAAAGGCTGATGCATTATCTAAAATGGGTTTACATTCGCCCCAAGGCATATGGAGAATGCAGATAAAGGCGGACAACAACATCTACAAGATCTAGGATTTTTGTTTCCAGGGTATATAGCTATAAAGAATGGCAAATAATTATAGTATATTTATACTTTACATTTCCATACATGGTAGACCTCGCAGTGAAGGTTATCACTTCCTTATTTTGCAGACATATACTGCAGTTTTGAAAATTTCCTTGATCTCTAGATCTTCTGATATCCACTCAGTTTTCGGGTATGTATTCTCGACATACTTCAATATTTTGTCAACTGCCAAGAAGCGGTTTGTTTCCAATCCACAGTATATGCACCAGGTAGTAATCTTTGACATGTATGTAAATAAGGATCAAATCATGAATTATAATATAAATATGCAATTTTTTCGTGCTGAGAACTATGGTCTAAAAAGTCATAATAATACATAATGGCATGATAATAGTTTTGTATAATTTAAGGATTCAATATTTAATTCCTAATATGATATTTTTCATTCAAAATATCAATACCAAGTACATTCACTGAAACATAAATTATTTCTCATAGTTATTTTTGCATTGTGGATATTCAAAACAAATGAATTCTTCATAATTAAAACATATAATCCAACAAAGATATAAATGACTTATAAATTCATGTAATATCATATGCAAATTAAAACATTTATTTCAAGTTGCCATTCAAACATCAAATTGATAAAAAATACATAAAATGTTTTAGACAACTATTCATACTGACTCATAGGTTTTGACACACCAACAAAATTTATATTATCTTTAGATGATTAGATGAAGACGTTGATGACCCATATTCTTCTTTATCATCAACCAGTGCCCCATCTAAGTCTACATGTATGCCAAACATCAGAGATGTCAAAGCCTTCTATATCTACCATTGGGTTTAATAGACTCCATCTTGCAACTATTTCTTGTCATAATCTAATCTATATGGTCCCGGAATGAAGAGTTCCTCTATTTGTTAAATTTAAGCCATAAACACGTATTTCAACATTTTCCAATTTTAAGAGGTCAATGCGGTGATGATTTATATTTGGACCCTTTATTTTTCTCTTTCTACCAATTTGTTAATCAACTACCATCACTAGTTTGCAGACACCATTGAATTGGTGGGTATTTGTGACATACTAATGTATTCAAATTGTTGTTACATATCCATTTTATTTAATGACCTTTATAACATTGGAAACCCAAAACCAATATAGAACCCTTTTAAAGGACTTTGATGGTTTCATGTTGTGCACACGATCTTTAAGAACCAAATACATTTTTCTTTTCTCTACTTGTGATGACTTATTAATACTTTGAGATTGTTTATGTCCAATAATGTTTATTTCCTCATATTCATTTATCATGTTTTGTGGCCAAATAAATATAATATTCAAAAGTGTATCCCCATTTCTTGATATTGAAACTATGTTACTTAGATTATTAAAAAAATACTCACACCAAATTGAATCAACAAGATCAAAGTACTCACATGCATTTTTAATATATATTTTTATTTTCTTTTAATCATTCAAAATAATTTGCATCTCTCTCATGATTTCATGCATTATGGATTTCAACAACTAATTGCAATAATAATAAATTTGATACAAACGTTGGATGATCTGGAATAAACTTTAGAAATGCTAAACTTGATGAAGGCCCCATTCTATGGTGGTTGAATACTTCTTAGCCGATATAAGTGATTTCCCATCAATTTTTTTTTTGATACATAATTGATTTTGGAAACTAATGTCATTAAGCTATCCAATGCATTTCTCTTCACCATATGATTCTACAATAAAACTTTACATTTCAATAGTTTCTTCCAATATATGAAAAATAAGCTCTAGAATGTATGATCTTTTAATACATTAAATTAATGATTGCAAGCTTCCAACATTTTTCCTCAATTTTAATGAAAAGCAAATGAACATTTTATTAATATAGTCATGAGTTTTCCCAAAAAGAAGGAAACCAACCTTTACCTTTAAAAAATTCCCAATTCAACATACATGCTTAATATCCAAATACAATTTAATTTTTGTTTTCACAACTAGTGTTGTCTAACTGTAGATATGAAGATTGAGGAATATTAATAGACAAATGAGTGAGCATATGATTAAGTATCGTTATGTTTAGATTTGCATCATTATGAATACTTGGAGCTACGAATTTTGCCCTTAGATACATTTTCCCATTAAATACCATACAACCAACCAATTGAAAATGAATAAAATTCTCCTCTTGTAAATTTTTTTGGTGTGCGGATAAACTATGGTACAAGTGTGTTCTTCTTGTCCATACCTTGAATTATCAAACATAAATTTATTTAGAATATCATAATACTTCTTTTGATGCTTGTACAACGTTTCCCTTTCACTTGATCGTTGATTGAGATACTCTTAAAGAGCTTTGACAATGGAATCCACACATAACATAAAATAACTTTATTAATAATACATTTTCATAGTTGATAACTATTCAATTATAGGAAATAACGTTGTAAATGTAAACCTCTTTATGCCCCTTGACATTTATCCTTTTTGGATTTAAGAGAAGCACAAGTATTGCGAACTCCCATCCTTGACTGCTTAGGAATACATACATTGTTGAATTCTTTCTTCTAGATTCTTGTAAAATATGCATATGTAATGAATTACCACTTCCTTCAACACCTTGCACATATTCTCTATATAAGTTGTATATTTCTCATATCGATAAATGATCTAGAATACATATTATATCTCTATTTGACATACACTCTTCATGTTTTGAAAAGAAGTCTTGCATCCATGACAATGTAGTGTTTGCTAATGGTCTAGTATCTCGTCTATCATGTGCTTTTGAATAAAATGTGGGATCTTTTTTCGTTTTTGTTTATTCTTGATAGAAGAATGTTACCAATCAAATGCAATGTCTTGAAATACCTTTTATAGAGTAAAAGACCCCACTGTGATAATCATAACTTGTCTTTGTAGATATCATGCACACTACTAAATACAAATTTCAAATGTTTTTATTCATTGACAAATATGTCCTCCTTTTCTCCAATGCATACTTGAAGCCTAGATGTTTCAGTCAAATCTTTTGATAACATTCACTTGAAATCAAATCAATGATGAAACTTGTTTTTGTGAAAATTATTTCCTAGACCTTCTATAACTAGAATGATTTGGATTGATGTAAAGGTATAGTCCTACTCCTAGATACAATATTTGTTTGCAATGTCTCCATAATTTCATCATACTATCTACAAGAATTTTTGTCATCATTAGGAGGAATATTATCCTTGTTACTATCACACTGAACATTGTTAAGAAATCCTTCACCATCCTTATCTATGCCTTTGAAACTCTCACTCGAAGAAAATCCATCATTCTCATCTATAATTTCAAATATTTACTAAAAGAAAATCTACCATTCTCATATGTTCCTTTCAATGTTGATAAGGAGGAAATCCTTCACCATTCTCATCTATGCCTTTGAAATTATAACTTAGAGGAAATTCTTCATCATCCTCATCTGTACCTTCGTAATATTTGTGTGGAGGAAATTTGTAATCCTCATCTATGCCTTTGAAATCCTTAGAGGAAATCCATCATCCTTATCTATGTTTTTGGAATCTTCATTTGGAGGAAATCCTTCACCATCCTCATTTGTGCCTTTCAAATCCTCACTTACATAAAATATTCCAATTAACCAGTTAAAAAGAAACTTATATTGGAATGTTACAACATTAGTTATTAATAATAAATATTCCAAATGTTAAATTGATATACGCAACCTTTGCTAAATATTTACTTTTCTCTTTTCAATTCCTCACATCACATATAATCTCGGTACAACATTGGCCAAAAGACTTGAACAATTTACAAAGGAGCTATATGATGATTAAGAAGACCTTCAACCTAAGCTTTGCATTTAAAAGGTTAGTATTGTTTCATGTTTCTAACATTTAGAAAGAAATCTGTGTAAAATTAAAGTAAATTAATTGGTTTTTTAATTATATATAATATATATTTTAAAAAAATCGACGACTTTTAAAACTATTTTTCTATCTTTGAACAAGAAAACGAAGGAAAACATTTTTCATATTTTATTGGGGGAAATATAAAATATCTTATTTTTTAGGGTGGAAACACAAAAGAAATCCATATTTGTAGGATTTCTAAGACAAAAAACGCCAAAAAAGCCATATTTTTAGATCATTAAAAAATGTTTTTAATGTGAGTGTTTAGATTTTTGTTATATGCAGGTTTAGAGTTGTCCAATGTTTCGAGTGGACTGACCACCCATCCTTGGGGACTTAAGCATACTGCAGTGGATCAGAAAATAGTGTCGGAATGAATTATAAAGTAAGAAACAATTCGAGTGGATTCGCCACCCATCATTAGGGACTCAAACATAGTGTAGTGGATCAAAAAATAGTGCGGGAATGGATTATAAAGGAAGAAATAATAATGTAAACATTAATATGAATGTTAAATTGATTTAATAAATAGAGGAAAATTGGTAAGAAATTTGACAACGAAATTTTGACAAAGGAATAAAATTTTTTATTGAGCAAATATTTAAAAAAGTAAAATTCCACTAGTAAAAATTGAGGATTACATTAATGTTTTTGTTTTTTTGGTTTTTTTTTTTGTTTTTAATTAATGATCTAAAACTAAATTAATATTTATTAATAAAACAATATTCACAAATAACATATATTTTTATAAATTTTAGAAGAGATATAAATCTTTTAATATAATACAATTAGTATTATTAAAACCCTTCCTAAATATATAATATAATATTATCGGATAAATAATTAGGATGGAGTAAACAATGCACCGCTGCTACGCCCTTGAGGGATAAAAATTAAGGGAGGCAAAAAAGAATAGGTAGATAGGAGGCATTGTTTTATAAATAAAGAAAGTTTAATAAACATTTAAAATTGTATATTCTATTTTATTAATGATATATCAATAGGAAACATAGAAATAATGATGAAGGTAGAGAAATCAAAGACCTAGTAGAAAGCATAGGATCAAAGGAGGAGGAATAGGAAGTTAGAGGGGGGATGGGAGGGTGTAAAGGGGAAGGGAAATAAAAGAGGAAGAAGAAAGAGAAAAAGGAGATTATAAGGACAAGTTCAAATAAAGGGGAGAGACCAAGGGGTAGGGATAGCAGAGAGAAACACAAGGAGGAGGGGGGACAGGAGGGCGTAAAGGGGAAGGGAAATAAAAGAGGAAGAAGAAAAAGCAAAATTGGACTATAAGGACAAGTTCAAATAGAAGGGAGAGACCAAAGGGTAGGGAAGGGAGAGAGAAACACAAGGATCACCTGAAGGAGGGATAACTAGTGAATGACTTAGATGATGAATAAGGGGTTTCCCCTTAGTTCTTTGGCCCCACCTTCATATTCCTTCTTCCTTAAATCCTATATTTTTTGTTAGCTTTTGATTTCTCAACCTTCATCATTCTTTCCATATTTCCTATTGATGTACTATTAATAAAATAGAATTATACATTATTATAAGTATATTAAACTTTCTATCTTTGTAAAATCTTGCTTCCTAGCCTATTCTTTTCTTTCCTCCCTTTAGTTTTATCCCCTCTCTTAGTTATTCCAATCCTTAATTAAATTTATCAATAGTAATCATAGTGTATATTAAAAAAAGCGTTTTAATAGTAATAATTGTATTATACTTAAATATGTTTATTTTCCTAATCAATAAAACAATAAATTAATTGTTATTAATCTTTTCTTAAATAATAATAATAATAATAATATAATAATAATAACATAATTATATATTAATTTATTTATCTAGTTCTTATCATTAAATTATATTTTTGCATTAATGTAATCCCTCAATCTTTATTGGCAGATTTTTTTTTTTTTTCAAATATTTGGTTAGTGGTAATTTTTGTTTTTATCCCGTTTATCAAAATTTAGTGTTAAATTTCTCACTTTTTTTTTTTCATATTCATTAAATCATATTAACATTCACATCGCTCTTTCTTACTTGTAATCCATCTTAACAATTTTTTTTTTAATCCACTATGCTCTCATTGAGTTTCTGATGATGGGTGGTGAGTCCACTAGAACATTAGACAACTCTAAACTTACAAACAATAAAAATCTAAAAAATGATATTAAACATGATTACTAGCTATAGAAATATTTAAAAAAAAGAAAAAGAAAAAAATACAACACTCTTATTTTTAAATTTATGAGAAAGAAAAAATAAAATAAAAAAAACTATTGTGTTGTTTTGTTTATTTTTTTTTTTTTATATCAAAATTAGTAAACAACATTATCTGCTTTTAGGTTTTTTTAGTTTAAATAATTAATTACAAATATATAAATTGTAACAATATCACCATATTTAAATTAAAATTAAAAATAAGGAAAAAACATATAACCAAACAATAATAATCAAAACCATAAAAATAATAACATAAACATATATATAATCTATTATTAAAACCTCTGAATATTATGCTATTGGATTTTTTTCTTCTACAAACAACCGAACCGTGTTGATTATAGGAAAAATCGGAGAAGAAAATTATCCAACAACATTATTAAAATAGATTATTGGGGCATAAGGGTCATCTTCTGTCTTAATAGCTTTTAATAATGTTTAATTGAGGATAGTTGTGTTATGAAATACTAGGTAAAATATGAGATTCAAAGTTTAAATTCTTTGTGCGTTGAGCAAAAAAATGAGTTAATTCAACAAAACTTAGGAAGACTTTTTTCCTTTTTTTTATTGGAGCACAAAAATAAAATGTTTAAAAATCTCTAATAATCTCTTTCTTAAAGTTAGATGGACCATATTGATTTTGGTGGACATCAATCATCATTATATATTTATTTAATTCTTAATATATATTAATTAATTATTATTTTAAATCAAATGTAATTTTAATTAATATATAAAATATAGTATATATAATTTTAATTGGGTTAATTATTTTTAATTTTTGTTTGAAACATTTTTTTAAAATAAATAATACTTTTCTTAATAATATATTCATTTAATTTAATTCTATCCAACATCAAACCATCGATTCTAAATTGCAGAGGATTCGATGGTTCTGTCATGTCCAGAAGCTTCCACTGAGAAGGAATAACCAACTTGCCAACCTTGGAACAGACACCAGGAAGTAGCAAGTCCCATAGATGTCTCCGAGAGCTCGATAGGACGATAAATAAATCTCTCCGCTGAGCCATGTGGCAAGCTGTTGCATATAAACCATAACTAAGCAAAGATCCCTAGGGAGCTAGGGAAATGACTGTTGATGTGAGGTGAGAATCGGTAACATTAACTTCATTCCTCTGCTCAAAAAATATTTCATCTTGTCTATAATAAATCCCACTCACTCCAACTAAGAACTGAGTAAATTTAAGTAGCTGATCAGATAGAAGAACAATTGCCACTTATTATGAGGGATGTGCCATCAATGTAGATATTTGAATTTTCTTGGTTGTTAGTTGTAATGTTGCTAAACCATCGATCCTATCAACTTCAAAATTAGCACCATAGATAGAATATCTTTCCAAACTTGAGACCTCAGCACGAGTGAGCATAAGAATTTAGTGAAGGCAATCACCAAGCTAACAATCATAAACCTTGGAATTCTGACCATAATAAAGGGGTAGAGTATATTTTATTGTTGCAAGATTCATTTTTATTTTGCCTTGGTCTAAAGAGGACCCAAAATTTTCCAATGTGTCAGCCATAGTGTTTAGGTGTCTATACACATGGAACTAATTCCTTATCTTTCATATATTTCTTGAAGGAGGATGGGACAGGCGCTTAATGAGATGCGCATATCCCAATTTCATTATGTAATTGTGTTGTGGACTTAATTTCCAAGTGCGAAGGTCCTCCATGGAGAGAGGAATTGGAGTGAAGCCTTTTAATATGTCGATAAGGAAATCTCGTTGAGACCCAAGGTGACTCGAAAGATCTGGTCTTGAACACCCTATCCAAACTCCCTAATCATCCCAAAGAGAGATATCTCTTGATTTTTTGAATCCTTTTTGTTGCATCAACATGACTAAATCCTGAAATTGTGCATTTCCTCCTAGAGGGCCAAAAGGGGAGAAGTTGTGTTTCCAGATATTAATTCTAGCACAATTCCCTAATCACCAACTTAAATTATCAATGATGAGTGGTGTCAACGCTATGCAAAGCTTCCAAATTTGAAATCCAGGACCTCACCAATTGACAATTTGGACTCTAAGCAATTAGAATTTATTAAAATATTTTCTTATAAAGGTCAATTTCCACCAATCTTTTGGGTTTGATATGATCCTCCATACCATTTTTTCTCTAAGAGCTAAATTCATATATAAAGGATCTTTCACTGCAAGTCTGGCATTTTCTTTAGGAAGACATACAATGTTCCATTACACCAAATGGTATTTCTTTTCATTGCTCTTTCCACCTTGCCATATAAATATACTAATCAGAAGACTCATTTGGATGAGGACATATATCAAAGCCAACAAACTTGAGCATAGGTAAATGGGAAGCATGGA
>APFE031617420.1:88152-111999 GCA_000404065.3 Pinus taeda | reverse complement strand
TTTTTAGGGTGGAAACACAAAAGAAATCCATATTTGTAGGATTTCTAAGACAAAAAACGCCAAAAAAGCCATATTTTTAGATCATTAAAAAATGTTTTTAATGTGAGTGTTTAGATTTTTGTTATATGCAGGTTTAGAGTTGTCCAATGTTTCGAGTGGACTGACCACCCATCCTTGGGGACTTAAGCATACTGCAGTGGATCAGAAAATAGTGTCGGAATGAATTATAAAGTAAGAAACAATTCGAGTGGATTCGCCACCCATCATTAGGGACTCAAACATAGTGTAGTGGATCAAAAAATAGTGCGGGAATGGATTATAAAGGAAGAAATAATAATGTAAACATTAATATGAATGTTAAATTGATTTAATAAATAGAGGAAAATTGGTAAGAAATTTGACAACGAAATTTTGACAAAGGAATAAAATTTTTTATTGAGCAAATATTTAAAAAAGTAAAATTCCACTAGTAAAAATTGAGGATTACATTAATGTTTTTGTTTTTTTGGTTTTTTTTTTTGTTTTTTTAAATAAATGGCTAAACTAAAATTTATATTTATTAATAAAACAATATTCAAATAACATATTATTTTTATTATATATATTAGAGATATAAATCTCTTTTAATATACAGTAATTAGTATTATTAAAGACCCTTCCTATATATACAATAATTATTATTCGATAAATATTTAAGGATGGGAAGTAATAAATGCGAGGGAATAAATTAAAGGGAGGCAAAAAGGAATAGTTAAATAGGAGGCATTGTTTATAAATAAAGAAAGTTTAATAAACATTTAAAATTGTATATTCTATTTTATTAATGATATATCAATAGGAAACATAGAAATAATGATGAAGGTAGAGAAATCAAAGACCTAGTAGAAAGCATAGGATCAAAGGAGGAGGAATAGGAAGTTAGAGGGGGGATGGGAGGGTGTAAAGGGGAAGGGAAATAAAAGAGGAAGAAGAAAGAGAAAAAGGAGATTATAAGGACAAGTTCAAATAAAGGGGAGAGACCAAGGGGTAGGGATAGCAGAGAGAAACACAAGGAGGAGGGGGGACAGGAGGGCGTAAAGGGGAAGGGAAATAAAAGAGGAAGAAGAAAAAGCAAAATTGGACTATAAGGACAAGTTCAAATAGAAGGGAGAGACCAAAGGGTAGGGAAGGGAGAGAGAAACACAAGGATCACCTGAAGGAGGGATAACTAGTGAATGACTTAGATGATGAATAAGGGGTTTCCCCTTAGTTCTTTGGCCCCACCTTCATATTCCTTCTTCCTTAAATCCTATATTTTTTGTTAGCTTTTGATTTCTCAACCTTCATCATTCTTTCCATATTTCCTATTGATGTACTATTAATAAAATAGAATTATACATTATTATAAGTATATTAAACTTTCTATCTTTGTAAAATCTTGCTTCCTAGCCTATTCTTTTCTTTCCTCCCTTTAGTTTTATCCCCTCTCTTAGTTATTCCAATCCTTAATATTTATCAATAGTAATCATAGTGTATATTAAAAAAGGTTTTAATAGTAATTAAATTGTATATATTAAATATGTTTATTTTTCCTAATCAATAAAAACAATAAATTATTGTTATTAATCTTTTTTTTAATAATAATAATAATAATAATAATAATAATAAATAATTAATTATTATTATTTTAATTTAATCTAGTTTTTCTTATCATTAATATTATTTTTGCATTAATGTAATCCTCAATCTTTTATTGGCAGATTTTTTTTTTTTTTTTTCAAAATATTGGTTAGTGGTAATTTTTTTTATCCCGTTATCAAAATTTTAGTGGTTAAATTTCTCACTTTTTTTTTTTCATATTCATTAAATCATATTAACATTCACATCGCTCTTTCTTACTTGTAATCCATCTTAACAATTTTTTTTTTAATCCACTATGCTCTCATTGAGTTTCTGATGATGGGTGGTGAGTCCACTAGAACATTAGACAACTCTAAACTTACAAACAATAAAAATCTAAAAAATGATATTAAACATGATTACTAGCTATAGAAATATTTAAAAAAAGAAAAGAAAAAATACAACACATTATTTTTAAATTTATATGAGAAGGAAAAAATAAATAAAAAAAAGCTATTGTGTGTTTTGTTATTTTTTTTTTTTATATCAAAATTAGTAAACAAATTTCTCTTTTTAGTTTTTTAGTTTAAAATAATTTATTTATATATAAAATTGTAACAATATACAAACCATATTTAAATTAAAATTAAAAATAAGGAAAAAACATATAACCAAACAATAATAATCAAAACCATAAAAATAATAACATAAACATATATATAATCTATTATTAAAAC
This sequence comes from Pinus taeda, assembly GCA_000404065.3. Taxonomy (NCBI): domain Eukaryota; kingdom Viridiplantae; phylum Streptophyta; class Pinopsida; order Pinales; family Pinaceae; genus Pinus; species Pinus taeda. The sequence goes on along the minus strand of APFE031617420.1, from coordinate 109,663 downwards.
CTCTGAATATTATGCTATTGGATTTTTTTCTTCTACAAACAACCGAACCGTGTTGATTATAGGAAAAATCGGAGAAGAAAATTATCCAACAACATTATTAAAATAGATTATTGGGGCATAAGGGTCATCTTCTGTCTTAATAGCTTTTAATAATGTTTAATTGAGGATAGTTGTGTTATGAAATACTAGGTAAAATATGAGATTCAAAGTTTAAATTCTTTGTGCGTTGAGCAAAAAAATGAGTTAATTCAACAAAACTTAGGAAGACTTTTTTCCTTTTTTTTATTGGAGCACAAAAATAAAATGTTTAAAAATCTCTAATAATCTCTTTCTTAAAGTTAGATGGACCATATTGATTTTGGTGGACATCAATCATCATTATATATTTATTAATTCTTATATATATATTAATTATTATTATTTTTAAATCAATAATTTTATTAATATATATATATATATATATATATTTTTAATTGGTTAATTATTTAATTTTGTTTGAAACATTTTTTTTTTTAAAATTAAAATATTTTTTATAATATATTCATTTAATTTAATTCTATCCAACATCAAACCATCGATTCTAAATTGCAGAGGATTCGATGGTTCTGTCATGTCCAGAAGCTTCCACTGAGAAGGAATAACCAACTTGCCAACCTTGGAACAGACACCAGGAAGTAGCAAGTCCCATAGATGTCTCCGAGAGCTCGATAGGACGATAAATAAATCTCTCCGCTGAGCCATGTGGCAAGCTGTTGCATATAAACCATAACTAAGCAAAGATCCCTAGGGAGCTAGGGAAATGACTGTTGATGTGAGGTGAGAATCGGTAACATTAACTTCATTCCTCTGCTCAAAAAATATTTCATCTTGTCTATAATAAATCCCACTCACTCCAACTAAGAACTGAGTAAATTTAAGTAGCTGATCAGATAGAAGAACAATTGCCACTTATTATGAGGGATGTGCCATCAATGTAGATATTTGAATTTTCTTGGTTGTTAGTTGTAATGTTGCTAAACCATCGATCCTATCAACTTCAAAATTAGCACCATAGATAGAATATCTTTCCAAACTTGAGACCTCAGCACGAGTGAGCATAAGAATTTAGTGAAGGCAATCACCAAGCTAACAATCATAAACCTTGGAATTCTGACCATAATAAAGGGGTAGAGTATATTTTATTGTTGCAAGATTCATTTTTATTTTGCCTTGGTCTAAAGAGGACCCAAAATTTTCCAATGTGTCAGCCATAGTGTTTAGGTGTCTATACACATGGAACTAATTCCTTATCTTTCATATATTTCTTGAAGGAGGATGGGACAGGCGCTTAATGAGATGCGCATATCCCAATTTCATTATGTAATTGTGTTGTGGACTTAATTTCCAAGTGCGAAGGTCCTCCATGGAGAGAGGAATTGGAGTGAAGCCTTTTAATATGTCGATAAGGAAATCTCGTTGAGACCCAAGGTGACTCGAAAGATCTGGTCTTGAACACCCTATCCAAACTCCCTAATCATCCCAAAGAGAGATATCTCTTGATTTTTTGAATCCTTTTTGTTGCATCAACATGACTAAATCCTGAAATTGTGCATTTCCTCCTAGAGGGCCAAAAGGGGAGAAGTTGTGTTTCCAGATATTAATTCTAGCACAATTCCCTAATCACCAACTTAAATTATCAATGATGAGTGGTGTCAACGCTATGCAAAGCTTCCAAATTTGAAATCCAGGACCTCACCAATTGACAATTTGGACTCTAAGCAATTAGAATTTATTAAAATATTTTCTTATAAAGGTCAATTTCCACCAATCTTTTGGGTTTGATATGATCCTCCATACCATTTTTTCTCTAAGAGCTAAATTCATATATAAAGGATCTTTCACTGCAAGTCTGGCATTTTCTTTAGGAAGACATACAATGTTCCATTACACCAAATGGTATTTCTTTTCATTGCTCTTTCCACCTTGCCATATAAATATACTAATCAGAAGACTCATTTGGATGAGGACATATATCAAAGCCAACAAACTTGAGCATAGGTAAATGGGAAGCATGGAGAGAATTGACTTCACAAAGATGATTCTACAAGCAATGATTAACCACTGAGCTCCCCATAAATGATTTTTTTTAAAAACTTGCTTATGATTTTGACCCAACAATCAAATTTTGAAGTTCCCAAGGAAATTGGAATTCCAAGATATTGGAAAAATTGGCAATAAATCTCCAATGGAAACTCCAAAATATTTGAGATTTCTAAGAGATTTTTCCATAGAGCTATTCCATCCATAGATCAAACGCTTCTTTTTGTTAACAGGCCTCTAGATAAATCTAAATAACAATCCATTATTTGCTTAAATCTGCCTACAATTTCCTTGGATGCACTTCCTAGGAGAAGCGTGTCATCAATGAAATAGGAGTGGTTAACTTCCTTAACATTTCTTTCTATACTTAATCCTTTAAGCTTTCCTTCAACCCTATCCATCCCCATGTTCCTACTAATACTCTCTACTACAAGGATATATAAGAGAGGGGAAAGAGGATAACCTTGCCTCAAACCACTTTAGGTCATAAAGAAATTACATGGTTGACCATTTATCAGAGAAGAAATATAAGGATTTCCAATACAAGATTTAGCCCATAAAATGAACTCCCGACAAAAACCCAACTTTTCCATAATTCAAAACAAAAATGAATGATGTATTCTATCAAATGCATTTTCCATGTCCAGTTTGATTACCATACTTGGTTCTCTACTTTGTTTTTTGGTGTGGATTTCCTCTTGAACTAGTATCACATTGTCGAAAATATTCCTATGCTTCATAAAACCACCTTGGTTTAATGATATTATTGTTGGAAGAATCTTGCTTAATATTCTAGCCGTAATCTTCATTAATATCTTATATGAAGAGTTGCATAAGGAGATTATTCGAAAACGAGAGTATGAGGAGCGTTTGGATTCTTCAAGGATAAGGGCCATAAAGGAGGAATTAATGCTTCTTCCCAACTTTCCTTCCAAATTTGAAGGATTTAGGATACTTAGAAGATATCATTTTATTAGACCCTAGAAAGATTTGTATAAAATTTGAAAAACCATTCAGAATTGGATCTTTACCCAGATAGAGAGACCAAAAGGTCTCTAAAACCTCCTCTTTGTCAATGTTTTCTAAGAACTGGACATCCTACAAATCTGAAATGATAGATGGAAGACCATAGATAAATTGTTGCTCCACTTTGAGATCATTTTCGTTATTCTTAGAGTATAAATCCTTGTAAAAAATTAGGCTTCTTGCTAATTTAAGGGAAAGTCAAAATTTTCAGAAGGCCTTCACGAGTGATTTCTTTGACCTTGTTTCTGTTTTCTTGGGCACGAGCTTGATTATAAAAGAAGGAACAATTATTATCCCAAATGCGAAGAAAAATATTCCTAGACTTTAACTACCAATATTCTTCTTCTTTCTTGTTGAGGATTTGTATCTGCTTATTTAACTATTTTTCTTCCTTGAAGTGCCACTCTACAATGTGGTTGGAATCCATTAGGGATTGATGGACTTCCAAGCACTTGATAATTTCAAGTTTTTGCTTACCTGGGTGATGGGGCTAGCCCACGTGATTTCGCCGCCAACGTATTCCACTGTGGGTGTACAGGCAAGTAATAATTTCAACAGAGATTTTTTTTTTATAAGTACAGTTTGATTAACCGACGCTGAATTAAATGATGGGTATGGTGATTAGTACGATGGTCTCTATTTGTTGGACAACTATCCCTCCTTGGGATTACATGAGCCCGCCTTGGTATAGGGTTTCATAATCTCGCGCATAGACTATTCATTCGTTATTCTCCCGGTTCTCTAAGCTGTGGGCTCTCGACGGTCTTCGCGGATTCAGTGTGGGTTTTTATGGTTTTGTTCTCTTGGTTCTCTGAGCTGTGTGCTCTCGGCGGTCTTCGCGGCTTCAATGTGGGTTTTTATGGTTTTGTTCTCTTGGTTCGGGATTCGACCTGGAAATGTTTTCCACTCATCCGACAAGGGTTATGAAAACCTGGTAAGGTTCGGTTCCTTCCTAGTTTCCTCCTCAAGTGTCGACAATTGTTGTATGTTGGTAATCAATTGGTGTGTCTCTGCGCTTCTCTCTACTTGTTATACAGTTTCGGTGTCTGTGCTTTTCACGATCCTTGTAGTCAGTTATTGGTTGCGTTGCTGCTGGTAATGGTTCTCCGGTTCCAAGTTCAACTTCTCCACGAGCCTGGTAGAACTATGGTGACAAATTCCTTCGGCTCCTCTGCCACTATCTCAGGGTAAGTCCGCCTGTTCTATGCTATTTATGTATGTTCCTTTTCCCTTAGTCGCCTAACGTTCTCGGCTCCTCGTGAGCAGGGAAAACCTGGTGGAGTTGTTGTAGTTGTGGCTTGCCTTCGTCAGGTAAGCTGACCAGCTATACTTTATTTGTTCTGTTCAGTTTCGAATCCTCCTCGTTTCATATTACTAGCACTCATTACGTTTGTTGTTTGTCGTTGCAGGTATGGTCACCCGAGGGTTTCGACGCATGGAAACTTGACTGTTCCAACTGAGCACGGGTAGTGTCGTTTCTATTTGTAGTTGTTTCTACTCGGCTTCATGCTATGACTATAGGGTCAGTGTGTCTTTAGTCTTCGAGTCACTGTTTGTACTCAGTTCCTCTGTAGATTGTCACTGCTGTTGGGCTATAGTAATGGGTCGAGGGTTACTGGGTTTGATTCTCGCTTTGTCATAAGCATGGGTCATGTATTTATGGTTTCGTTCTTTTTGTTTCAAACAGAATGTATATGTATAAAGAACCAGAATGATGTCTTTTTCGTTTATATGAATTCAATTATGAAACTGTGTGGACAATATATTCGCATACCTGGTGTTTGTAGAATTTATTAGATTGTCTGGACTCGTCAATTCCAACTTCGTGACTTTTGTTTACATAAGTGATTTCAAGTCTGTATATTTGATTGAATCTGCCTGCAACCTGGGCGCTTACGCTTCTTCTCTGGTTGTTATCTCTCCAGTCGCATTCTAACTTGTAATGGTATTCCAACAGTCTCCTCAAACGTAATTTCATACAAATCACATACACAGTATTAGGGACGCTGCAGAGGTGAATGTGCACAAAAAACTATCACTCCTTTTTTTTCATTTCTCTGATAGTCGACCCTTACATTGTGTTATGTCCCTCTTTTTAAGAACAATGTTCTCAAACTGTCACTAACTGCTATTAGGGTTACATCAATTATTCCTCATACATAACTTTTCATTGTTATTTAGCATATATATATATAATAATATATATTATTATATTATATAAATATTATATTTTTTTTTTTAATGTTTTTCCAAAAATTAAATTAACTGTCTTGAAACAAGACACTAACTAATTCCTAACTGTCCTAATTACAATTCACTAAATTAATTTAGGCAACTTAATAAAAGAAAAAAGACACAAGTACTTTATCCATTTAGTGAATTAACTCCTTCGTCCCCTTCAGAGACCATACTGCCTTCATTTTGTCTTTGTCCTGTCAGCCAGATGCTCCTGCATCAGGCTCCCGGGGAAAGAGAAAATCATGGCTCTGTTCCATGGGCTCCTCCACAAAATAGCCAGCCTTCTGTATCTGCGCTGCGTTAAGCCACAAACTGTCCTCAATTGGATGCTCTTTCCATTTGACAAGGTATCGTAGATATTCCTTCCTGCGTGTCCTCTTGGCTATCTGGGTACCAAGAATCCCTTCAATCTCATGGGACTGAACCGAAGGCATATGCCTCATCCAAGAACTGTCTCCAACTTGGGTGTCCCGTTCTGGCCGTACCACACTGTCTTCCTCTGCGCGGGCAATATATGGGAACAGGTCCGCCACATTGAAAATAGGTGATATGCCTATATCAAGTGGAAGCTGAATTTCATAGGTGTTGGATGAGCACTTATGCAAAATCTTGCAGGGACCAATCTTTTTAAATTTTAACTTATTATATGCGCCCTTAGGAAATCATTCTTTTCGCAAGTGTGCAAGGACCTCGTCTCCAACATTAAATTGTACTTCTCTCTGCCTTGAATCTACTTGTTGCTTATATTTCTGCACGCTGTCTTGCAATTTTAATTTTACCCGTTCGTGTAGTTCATTCATTGCTTCGGAAAAATCTTCTCCATCTGCGCTTCTCCGCTCCAATTTTCCCAAATCTCGCAGTTCATGTATACCCCCAGGATGCATGCCGTACAAGATTTGGAATGGGCTGTGTCTGGTGCTACGATTTGGTGAATCGTTATAAGCGAATTCTGCCTGAGTGAGAGCACGATCCCATAACCGTGAATTTTCCCCAGTCAAACTCCATAACAAATTCCCCAAACTCCTGTTCACCACTTCCGTTTGTCCATCAGTCTGCAGATGATACGTAGAGCTAAAATTCAATTGCGTGCCCAACTTTTTCCACAGGGTGCGCCAAAAGTGTCCTGTGAATTTTACATCCCCATCAAAAATGTTAGGTCTGGGTAGGCTGTGTAATCTAACAATCTCCGTGAAAAACATGTGAGCTACATATGTGGCATCACTAGTTTTTCGACAATGGATAAAATGCGCCATTTTTGAAAATCTGTCTATCACCACCATCACTGGGTCATACCCCCCCTGCGTTCTAGGCAGTCCCAAGACAAAGTCAATGCTGACTGAGTCCCATGGCCTGCTCGGAATAGGTAGTGGCATGTAAAGTCCAGTATTCTGACTATGTCCTTTCGCCAGTTGGCATACTTTACACCTGCTCACATATCGCTGTACATCCCTGTGCATTCTGGGCCAGTAATAAAAGTGTTTGAGCTGCTCCAAAGTTTTGTCTATGCCGAAATGACCAGCTAGACCACCACTATGTTTCTCCCGTATAATATTTTCCCTCATCCAACAGTCCGGGATACATAACTGTCCACCTATGAACAATAGTCCTTCCTGCAAATTGTAGTCCAACCATGGACTTGTATTTCTCAACACGGAATTTTGGCAAGCTTCAAAGGCTTCTTTGAAGTCTGTGTCGGTTTGGTACAAATCCTTTGTATGTTCGAATCCCATCACCTGTATTCTACTTTCCTGTAAGAGCAAAGCTCTTCTGCTCAAGGCATTTGCCACTTTATTGGCTTGCTCATTGATGTGTTTTAGCATGAAAGTGAAACTTTGCAAATATTCTACCCATTTGGCATGCTTATGGTTCAATTTGTGCTGCTGAATTACATATTGCAGCGCTGAATTATCAGAAAATAATACAAACTCGTTGCCCAGCAGGTAGTGTCTCCAATGCTTTAAAGCTTGTACCACGGCATAAAATTCCTTGTCATATGAGGAATATTTCTATCTGCTTTCATTCAATTTCTCACTAAAGAATGCCATTGGTCTATCTTCCTGACTGAGCACAGTGCCAATAGCTGTCCCACTTGCATCACACCAAACTTGAAAAAGCTTGTTAAAGTCGGGAAACCTTAAGATTGGCCTCTCTGTAATCTTCTGCTTCAAAAGCTGAAAGCTGTCCTCTGCTGCTCTGGTCCAACAAAAAGGTTGACTAGTCTTTTTCATGGTGTCTAGCATTGGCGTGCAGATTTCACTGAAATTCCTAATAAACTTTCGATAAAAACTCGCAAATCCGTGAAATCTACGTACCTCAAATAAGCTTGTTGGTGACAGCCAATTAATGATTGCTGCAACCTTCTCTAGATCCATCTTCAATTCATTTTCCACAATTACAAACCCCAAATAAACTAGTTCCTTCTGCAGGAAAGTACATTTTTTTAAGTTTATCAACAGTTTGTTCTGCTATAACTTCTCTAGCACTCTTCGAACATGCTGAAGATGCTCTCCCTTCGTTTTGCTAAAAATCAAAATATCGTCAAGATAGACTATCACAAACTTGCCAATAAATTATTTTAACATCTCATTCATCAATCTCATAAAAGTACTAGGAGCGTTGCTTAATCCGAACGGAATGACTAGCCACTCATACAGCCCTTCATTGGTCTTGAAGGTTGTCTTCCACTCGTCTCCTTCTCTGATCCTGATCTGATGATATCCACTCTTCAGATCAATTTTCGTGAAATAAGTTGCCCCGCTAAGACAATCCATCATATCATCCATTCTGGGTAAGGGAAATCTGTACCGAATAGTGATTTTATTGATAGCTCGTGAATCCGTACACATCCGCCACTCTCCACCCTTCTTAGGTGAGAGTACTGTTGGTACCGCACAAGGGCTCAAGCTTTCTTTGATCAGCACCTTATCTAGCAGCTCTTGCACCTGTTTACGGATCTATTCATTATCCTTCGGGCTCATTCGATATGCTGCCTTATTTGGTAGGCTTGCTCCGGGTATGAAACCGATATGATGGCTGATGCTCCTCTTGGGAGGCAACTTGTCTGGTAAGTCGTCGACTACGATGTCCTTAAATTCTTCTAATATCTCCTGAATCTCTGTAGGCAATTTTGACTTTTCTGTGTTCAGCAACACAGTCTTAGTTCTCCTTACAATCGCATAATTCACCTTGTTTTCCTAAATCTGCTTAATAAATTGTTTTCCTCCTATCAACAATGCTTTTGTTCCACTTGCTTCTGCTGTATCCTCCTCTTTGATGGGTACAAGCGTATGCTTGACTCCATCTTTCACAAATTTATAACAATTCGTCTTCCCATCGTGCGTCACCTTCGGATCATACTGCCACAGTCTCCCTAGCAGTATATGGCACACATCCATTGGCATGATGTCGTAGACAACCTTGTCTTGGTATTTGCCAATGTGAAATTCAACCTCGCACTGTTCATCAACTAATAGTTGGTGGCCTTTCTACATCCACGACACCTTGTAAGGTGTGGGATGCTTAAGTCGCTTCAATCCCAGCTTTTCCACCATCTCGGTGGCAACTAAATTGTCTGTACTCCCACTGTCTATGATCAATTTACATCACTTTCCATGTGATTTGCAAACTATTCGGAACAGTGCCTTTCATTGGGTCTGCTCAGCCGTCTCCTTGGTTGGCTTCAACAATATTTAAAACGAAAGCCTCTCCTGTTTCTGCCACATTTTCTACCTCCTGGGGCTGTGCTTCAGCTTCCTCAGGCTGCGCAACAAATGCTCCCCTCTGGCCAGCGTGCTCGACTTTCGGGCATTCGAAGGATCTGTGCCCCCACTTGTGGCACCTGTAGCACTGAATACTAGCTCCCCTCCCTCGACCATTTCCTCTTCCTCGCTGATATGGCCGACCTCCTCTTGTGCTATCTCCCTTCTCTGATGTCCTTGAAGCTCTGGAGCTACTGCCTTCTTCACTGTTAGTGGCAGTTCTCCCTCTGCCGTAGGACTGTCCTTGTCCTATACCATTTCCTCGTCCTCTCTTGTTATTCTGTTTCCTATTAATCTTTTCCTCAGCCTTTACATCACTCTGAAAGGCTTATTCTATATTCCGCGGAGAGAGAATACTGATCTCATCCAGTATTTCTAGCCTCAAACCATTCACGTATCTCGCTGTCTTCTTTGGAGTATCATCAGTATAACTAGCCCGCAAGTTTACACGATAAAACTCCTCTGTGTATTCCTTTACGGTCATCCCCTTCTGTCTTAAATTCTGCACCCATCGGTAAAGTTCAACCTGATAACCTTTAGGCAGAAATCTGCCTTTCAGTTTTGCCACCATCCTTGGCCACTTCCTTATCAGTAGCTTGTTCACTCTCCTCCTGTCTGCCTGGACTGTCCCACCATAAAGCGGCGTGTCCTTTTAACTTAGTTGCAGCAAATCTGACTCTTTTATCCTCACTGATCTCTTCGTTCTCAAAATACTTATCTAACTCACTTACCCAATCCAGCAGTACATCTGCGGATAGACTACCATCATAGTTAGGAATCTCAGGTTTGGGTTTACTGCTCGCTGATAATACCGATCTCAACAGTATTAACTCCGGGGCTTCTTCATCTGATCCGTCTGTAGCAGTTACTGCCTCCTCTACACTGTCATCCCCAAGTTCTGGGTCTCTTCTCCTTCCTGCCTCCACTGCTTCCAAGCGAGGAGTAAGGGCTCTCAATTCTTCCCTGAAGCCCTCATCTGCTGCTCTGCGCACACCTCTTCCACATCCTCGTCTTTGAACCTCTATATCCTGATTTCTTCAACTTCCTGCTCTGATACCACTTGATGGGGCCAGCCCACGTGATTTCGCCGCCAACGTATTCCATTGTGGGTGTACAGGCAAGTAATAATTTCAACATAGATTTTTTTTTTTATAAATACAGTTTGAGTAACCGATGCTGAATTAAATGATGGGTATGGTGATTAGTACGATGGTCTCTATTTGTTGGAAAACTGTCCCTCCTTGGGATTCCATGAGCCCGCCTTGGTATAGGGTTTCACAATCTTGCACCCAGACTATTCATTTGTTGTTCTCCCGGTTCTCTGAGCTGTGGGCTCTCGGCGGCCTTCGCGGTTTCAATGTGGATTTTTATGGTTTTTTTCTCCTAGTTCTCTGAGCTGTGTGCTCTCGGCTGTCTTTACGGATTCAATGTGGGTTTTTATGGTTTTGTTCTCCTGGTTCGGGATTCAACCTCGAAATGTTTTCCACTCATCCGACAAGGGTTATGAAAACCTGGTAAGGTTCAGTTCCTTCTTAGTTTCCTCCTCAAGTGTTGACTGTTTTTGTGTGTTGGTAATCAACTGGTGTGTCTCCGCGCTTCTCTCTACTTGTTATATAGTTTCGGTGTCTGTGCTTTTCACGATCCTTGTAGTTGGTTATTGGTTGTGCTGCTACTGGTAATGGTTCTCCGGTTCCAAGTTCAACTTCTCCACGAGCCTGGCAGAACTATGGTGACAAATTCCTTCGGCTCCTCTGCCACTATCTCAGGGTAAGTCCGCTTGTTCTATGCTATCTATGTCTGTTCCTTTTCCCTCAGTCGCCTAACGTTCTTGGCTCCTCGTGAGCAGGGAAAAACTGGTGGAGTTGTTGCAGTTGTGGCTTTCCTTCGTCAGGTAAGCTGACAAGCTATACTTTATTTGTTTTGTTCAGTTTCGAATCCTCCTCATTTCATATTACCAGCACTCATTACGTTTGTTGTTTTTTGTTGCAGGTATGGTCGCCCGAGGGTTTCGGCGCATGGAAACTTGACTGTTCCAACTGAGAACGGGTAGTGTCGTTTCTATTTGTAGTTGTTTCTGCTCGGCTTCATGCTATGACTGTAGGGTCAGCGTGTCTTTGGTCTTCGAGTCACTGTCTGTACTCGGTTCCTCTCTAGATTGTCACTTCTGTTGGGCTATAGTAATGGGTCGAGGGTTACTGGGTTTGATTCCCGCTTTGTCATAAGCATGGGTCATGTATTTATGGTTTCGTTATTTTTGTTTCGAACATAATGTATATGTATAAAGAACCAGAATGATGTCTTTTTCGTTTATATGAATTCAATTATGAAACTGTGTGGACAATATATTCGCATACCTGGTGTTTGTAGAATTTATTAGATTGTCTAGACTCGTCAATTCCAACTTCGTGACTTTTGTTTACATAAGTGATTTCAAGTCTGTATATTTGATTGAATCCGCTTGCAACCTGGGCGCTTACGCTTCTTCTCTGGTTGTTGTTATCTCTCCAGTCGCATTGTAACTTGTAATGGTATTCCAATAGTCTCCTCAAACGTAATTTCATACAAATCACATACACAGTATTAGGGACGCTGCAGAGGTGAATGTGCACAGAAAATTATCCCTCCTTTTTTCATTTCTTTGATAGTCGACCCTTACATTGTGTTCTGTCCCTCTTTTTAAGAACAATGTTCTCAAACTGTCACTAACTGTTGTTAGTTATGTTCAATTGGTTACATCAGTTATTCCTCATACAGAACTTTTCATTGTTGTTTAGCATATACTTTTTTTTTTTTTTTTAATGTTTTTACAAAAGTAAATTAACTGTCTAGAAACAATGACACTAACTAATTCCTACTGTTACTAATTACAATTCACTAAATTAATTTACGCAACCTAATAAAAGAAAAAAAACGCAAGTACGCTATCCATTCAGTGAATTAACTACTTCATCCCCTTCAGAGACCATACTGCCTTCATTTTGTCTTTGTCCTGTCAGCCAGATGCTCCTGCATCACTGGGGGCATATAATTATTTTTGGTCCACATTATTAAAGACTGCTTAACCATTTTCAGTTTGGACTCTCATAAAAAATACGGGGATCCTCTTACAGGAGTCTTCCAAGTTTGTTTAATTAACTCTAAAACACCATCTTTCACAAGCCACCCTAGGTTGTCATGGAACAAAATTGGTTTGAGTTTTCAATAAGGTTATGAGAGAGCGAGATAGGTCAGTGGTCTGATTCATCCTACACAAATATTGATGACACATAACCGATCCCTTTGACAAACCAATCACTGAGAATTAGAAAATGATCTAAATGAGCCTATATATTCTCACAACTACACCGCCAATTGCACCAGGTATAACTCCCTTTTTTTGGAGGGACATCCAACAAATCTCATTCACCAAGAAGATATTACAACCACTCTTGAAAGGGATCTCTGCCAACATTTCGCCCTCATTTTTCAACAGAGTATGACACATTGTTAAAGTCTCCTTCAAAACTATTGTTGATACAACACTGGTCTTCTTTTAACTTGATGACGGAATCCCAAAACTCTCCCTTCTTGCTGTATATCGTCGGAGTGTAAACATTAACAATTGAATATATTTCTTTTGTATTTCTTTCTTCGAGTCTAAATGCCAACTAAAATCTTCATTTGGGGCAGGATTTTAGCACATAACATGAATCGAGCCAAAAGGTACCTATACCTCTAGAAGCATCACATGATCCCTGCACAACACTGGAACTAATTCTCCAAAATGTCCTTGACATGGATATGACCTTGTCTTCTGCCAAGTTGGTTTCTTGCAGAAAAATATATATGGATTTTCTCTTCTAGCTAAGTCTATTACGACCTAGGATTTAGGAAGGTTTCCCATTTCCCAAATATTCTAGGAGACAGCTTTCATCTGAACTTAGAAAGGATTGATCTACCTCCTAAAAAGGGGGGGGTGTGAATTAATATTTTAATTCACTTTAAACTTTTGATTTCATATTCTAATTTCTATATGCTACTGTCATTCATGCAACCAATGTATGTGCATGACTTCAGTAAAGGAAGACAATGTATATATAGTTAACTAACTTTTCATATATTTCATCATTTATTCATCTTTAACCATTGCAGCATTACTTCATTATTCATTATTTAAACAATAACCATGAGCAGTAAGAGCAGAATAAACCATCACACATAAGCGACACAAAAACACAAGAGAACACCAAGATTTTTAGGTGGAAATCCAATGTGGGACAAAACCACCACTGTCCTCATATCCGTCTTCTTCTTTTATTATTGAGAAAATGTCTTACAATATTGCATTGGCACAAATTCTTACCAGCACACAGGAACCCACTTGTAGAAGGCTATAACCTTCTCTCATTCTCTAGCACCCACTGGAAGGGAGCTACAACCCCTTGATCTCCTTTATCGGCTCCTACTAGAAGGGAGCACCTACCCCCTGAAAATTTTGACCAACTAGGATTGGAAGGAAGCTCCGACTCCCTCACTGATGGACCCAACCCTCATCACCTCTTATGGACCATGTTTCATAATATTTCATACTGAATCCATCTGATTCAAAACATCAAACCTGTAGGCCACCTTTCATCATATTTTTAGACTATACCCACACCCATCATTAAACTCAATGCCAAATTGAATACTGAATCTGAAATACAATCACTAAAACAACTGAATCAATGTAACATTAATCACTGAATTAAATCTCAATCAACCATTGCAACTAGATCAAACCAATCCTTATAAGATATAAACCATCAAATCATACCAATGCACAACCATTCATTAATATACCAAACCATATAGTGTTAATCATCACATAATCATAGTGTTGTTCCTGCAAAACCTGATCAAACATACATTAGAATGTATACACTACTGTTCTGAAGCACATCCGCGTATATACATGTTTCCTCTAAAGAAGGCCTATGTACAAATATCAAATCACTAACTGCTAAATATGAATCATCGTAATATTGAAATACTCACTAAATCATGTATGGAATAAATCACAAATCACTAAACCAATTATAGATCATCATGATAGCGACATAATTGACAAAAAACATCAAATAAACTTGACATCATGAATTGTAAACATCAAACATCAGTTCAAAACCTAGTTTGTATATGCCACTTCCACAAGGAATATATGTGTATGCACACACTTACCATACACAACACCCACATACATATATCTTCACACACTGAAAACAATTTCGCAGAATATATACGTGGCCTTACAGTAGGGGAATTTTGAGGTCTAAAATGGGCCTCCTAAGGAAAGTATAAATCATAGTGGAAATAATAAAATAAGATTAGATTACATCATCAAATTTTAGAGGGATAAAAGAAAAACTATTTTTTCAACTCGTATTTTCAACTTAACTCCCTATGGGTTTACTCAAATTTTGAGTGGGAACACTTGTTGGATGTAGAATTTGATTCTTCATCCAAGTGTTGTGGCCACAAAAACCACCCTATCAAAACTTTCCTTGGCAGCAATTTTGGATCGGTCCTCTAAAAAGTTGGTCTTTTACCTCTCCAAATGATTTGTTTAGTCCCAGAGACTTTAACTCGTTGCTGAGCCAAATGTTCAATTCTTGATGGTCAAGAACCCCTTTTAATCCATGCTACATGGTCCATTCACCTCCTAGCCTAGCCTTCCATTCATTCCCTCTATCAGAATCTTTTCATCCCTCAAAACCTTCTATCGCATCATTTTTCCCATTATAAACTTGTTATAATAAAAATACTCAGAAATACGCATAAGCCACCCCTTTTGGCCTATCGCAATTAACATTATGCATGGCTTGCTTCCAGACCCGACAACATTGTCAACTATATTACATATATATATCGGGCCCGGGGTTCAATCGCTTATCGCTATCAGGAGGCCTAAGGCTTATGTATATATAGCGCGCTTCCATCTTTGGACCTGATGGTTCCGTATTAACCCTGATATATACAATATATTATATTTATATTATATATATATATATATATATATATTTAATGTATATATATTATATATATGTATATATATTGTATTAGTATATATATGTATATATTATATATATATTATATATATATATATATATATATATTCGGTCAGAAGCCACATCGCATATGCAATCGACGGATTCAGGTCTATATATAAGGCACATCATATACCCGACCCGCCGATGATTATAAACCAGAGCATATAACATTCAGGTAGCTGGGTTTTTCCCTACATTATTTGTTTTTTTAAAAACGTGAGTCGAACTTTCAAAGGTAAAGAATACACAGTGGACCCCCAGGACTATTTATGGTCTATAATATTATATATATTAATATAGATAGATAGATATATATAATCTCTATATAATTATATAATATTTATAATATATATATTTCTATCTATATATAATATTTCGGGTCCGCTAGCCCCAATCGCATATCGCGATTAGCGGAGCCCGGGGGTCATGCAGTTAGTGGAGGGGCGAGAGCTGGACCCAACGATGATATGAGCCCGATTACATAACATTTGAAGTTCACCCTTACGGATGGCCACGGGTTGTGTACCTGTTTCCCTATATTTTCAAAAAACGCTAGAGTCTAGGTTTTACGAAGGGAAGCCTTATGTGGTGGACGAGAAGGAATTATGAACTACAACATATATGCATGTCAGGTTCGGCCAACCGAAAGGCACAATCGGTATACTCTTAAGCCCAATCTCATGGCACGAGGTGACACGATGTGGTGGACTCGACAGGGTATGGGTTCCCACCTATAGTTTTTCAAGTCCAGATTTTTGATGCAACCCTGTTTTTGCGAGGACTTTCAGTGTAAATCGGATTTTCACCTACAAGACCAAAATGAATGCGTAGATTAAAGACCAGGGGCCTATTCTTTCATGATTGTTGCTCTTGATGTTATAAATGCTTCATGAAATCAAAATTTGTGTTTTCAAGCATTTTTTATCATATCTATATATGTGTAACTGATGTTGGCCATCTCTGCAGATGAGGACCGAGAGAAGGCAAGCGAAACCTTAGGATGGATGCATAAGCTTCAAGTTTGACTCCAAATAAAAGATGCTTGTGCGGATCCGAAGAGTTTACCCATGTGGATATGTTTATTTGAAGATTGGGCTCTATGGCGTAGCAGTGATATGTCCAGGTGTTGCCTATATATTCCGAAAGAGAAATAGCCCCAGATTGCATTATGAAGAGATGACACATAGTCATCCCCTCTAATCAATAACCATTAAGTTCCCAGGAAATGAAGTGCTCTAATGACAGGAAACACCCTCTATGTGTCAATAGTGACATCGACTGTCTTCCTTTGTTTCTCCTGATTTGTATAATGAAGGAAGGAGAGGGATGGCGAAGGGGGAAGGGAAGACTGAGAGTCATTTCTAGGGGCATAAATATTCCCTCCGAAGAAGAAATAGGGGCTTTTTGTTTGAAAAAAAACAACTTTGATTTATTGTGAATAAAGAGAGACTGCTTGATTAAATGAGGAGCCTGTATTTCAGATTGATTTTCTTCTTCTCTTATTTGTTTTGATCAGAATGTTGTCACTGGCATAAATGAAAATGTATATTTGTTTTTCTTGTGCATATTGATAACTTGTAGTTCATGGTTATGCCTGGTGATTTGAAAATGATTTAACATCATGGTTAAATCATGAAAGGTTGCTGATTCAAAACTATGTTAGACATCAGTTGCAAGCTTTTCTCATATAAAATGGAATATGTATTCCTGTATGAATGATTGGATTATAGTTAGGATTCAATACAACCTTGTTCTTAAGTGGACTAGTAATTGATTCATTTGGACTTGGGATTTATATATGATGTTTAACCTCCTTTGTTTGGCTCCTACAGGATAGGTTAGGATAGTTAGGATATAAACTAGAGTATTTAGAAATAGCTTAGATAGGAGTTGATACATATGGGTTAGCTGTTTTAATTTTGTTGATTTAATTGAAGCCTTCTTACTAGAAGAAATCTTTCAACTCATTTAACAGTTTACAAGGTCCCTTAAAACCCGTTGGAATTAGCTATTCCAAACGAAAGTAGGTCTAATTGGGGCTTCCGATCGGGTTAGTTCCCCTTGTTGGTATAGTGAAAATTCGCCATGTCAACAAATTGGCGCTAGAAGGAGCGCCTGAACTGCCGTCCACAGCTTTTCAAGATTTCATCTATAAGTGCCACACATGGATTCAAAAGGATTAATACATGGATTGTGAAGGTTGAAAAGACCCTTCCTCTCATTCGGAAAAGCCTCATTTCGAAGAAGAGACATTGTGGGAGTATCTTGTCACTCAAGAACAACCAGTTAGAAGACTTACTTGGGCTTATGCTCATTCCCTACCACAACTTCCTATCTTTCAATCTTTACCTTTGATAGCGAAAATAAAACCAAGGGTCTATCACATAAACGAAGAGACATCCATAGCCCCTTCTCTTGAAGATATTATGCTTAATTCTTTGCAGAGTATCAGCTCTCCTTGGGAAGAAATCCTTGAGGATTCCCTGTCTAAAGGCAATCCCTGGCCTGATTTGGAAAATCCTAACAAAGAAACCCTCAACCAGAACATCTCTATCCTCGATATGGCTAATATTCCTCAACTGGATGGAAACCAACTCCCACCTCCTCCGGGAGCACTGCCTCTTTGGCTCGCTGAGGTTACCATGGTGATACCTAGGTAGCAACATCCATCACCCAAGAATGCAGAAAAGGTACTGCCTAAATTTGACCCTGAGCGGGGAGACACAGCTGAAAACCATATTAATTCGTTCTTCCTGGCTGTGCGCATGCTGGGGGTAGCTGATGAAGATATAGTTTGTCGCCTATTCACTTTTACCCTGATTGGTGCAGCTTCCACATGGTGCTTTAGCTTGAGAACAGGATCAATCACTTCATGGGCTGCCTTTCAACAAACCTTTTTAGACAAGCGTGGCGATGAAAAAACCCCTGTGGCCTTAGTTCTAGAACTGTCCCGTTTGAAAATGGAAACCAAAGAAAAGGTCAAGGATTTTAATATTTGGTTCAACACCTTGTTCAACAGAATCCTAGCCACTGCCAGACCTACTGAGGAGGTGCTCATGGAATTCTACATCACTACTCTCCCTGTCCCTACTACAATGTGGGTCAAAAGGAGTAACACACAGACCTTGCAAGGTGTTATTGATGAAGCAGTAAAAGTCAAGAATGAAATGCTCAGTCTCACAGCATGCCACCATACAACCTGAGAAAAGAAATCCTCTCAAGCATCCAAGAAAATTACTGGGAGTGATAACAAAGGGGCTGAAACCAAAGAAAAGATGCCACAGATGTAGAAGGTCTGCATCGGACTATTAAGAAGTTGACAAATACAGTCATCGATATGAAAAGGAATTCTGGAAAGAGTACGAGCGGGAGTGGAGGAGAGTATAACAACAGAAAACCTTTCAAACTTTTCTATCGTAATGAGATAGAAGGTAGTCCTGGTCCACTTGCACTTCCTGCTCCACCCAATGAAGGGAATTTAAACACAGAAGAGATGGCTCTTATCGGATCGCTCCTTAACCAAGAAGAACCTATAGTCGAGCTAGAGCCATAACAAGAAGAAGAGGAAGAATACCAAGTAGAAGAGCCCTTGGAAAAAGAATCCAAAATCAATGTACTGTGGTATTTCTATAAAAATGAGAACTATGATGACCATGGAGACAGTATGGTAGAAATCCACACTAATGAAATCCACACACGAAGCAAAGGGCCACTTCTAGGTGCGATGAAGCTTGTAGACCAGATAAAGAAAGATATTCTCCCTGTGAAAGCATCCACTCCCAAAGTTTTTGTTTAGAAGGGCAGACACAATGGTGAGTCCAAGAATACACCAGTTGCAAACCATCGAGAGAAAAGGAACACAACCCCCACCGCAATGAAGGCGACTCCAAATGGTAAAATCCCACCTAAGAATGGAAAACCTGGTATGTTTACTCTGTCCTATCCTGTTTATAAAATTGACTACAATATTGTGGATGATCTTAAGAAATCTAGGGCTAATATAACATACTTCGATTTGCTAAAACTGACGTAGCAGAGAGATTTGCTGTTGAAAGCTATGAATGAACAGAATTGTAAATCTCCCACCATTCTAAGTAGCCAACCCAAGAAGTCAGTCTTTAGACTTGTTAATACTCCCAATTCTGCCCAAAATCCAGCAGCCATGGAAGCTACCCTATCAAAAATGAATTGAAACTCCCAAGATGTCAGCGCAACCATGATAGGGAGGAAATTGAAATCCATGAATCCACCCTTCCTTATCATGTTTGAAATCCTCAACATGAATGTGCATAATTGATTGGTAGACTCTGGTGCCTCATCCAATGTTATGCCTCACGCTGTTGCCAAAAGACTGCATGCTATACCCGAGAAAACGGGGACTGTGATTATGCAATTGGACAGGACAAATGTGAAAGTAATTGGGGAACAGACAGATGTGTTGATTCCTATGGCTGCTAAACCACAGTACACACAAGTCATTGACATAGTGGTAGTCGATATACTCAAGGCTTATGGAATGCTGCTTAGTAGGGATTGGTCAACAAAACTCAGTGGATATTTCTCAACTGATTGGTCCCACCTCTTGCTGCCTCAAAGGGGGAAGGGTGATATGCTGAGAGTTGATCGAGAAAAATACACGAAATATGTGGTGATGGAACTAAATGGCCCCAGTGAGCTTGTAATGTTTAACAACTCTATCCTTGGGAATTATAGTTTCAATGTGTGTGTTATGGAAATTTGTTTTGGAGAATTCCATGCAGAAACAATCGAAGAAACTGCAATAAACATACATTTAGAAGCTCTCCCTTGTAGTCCAAATAATGAACCACCCTGTAATATAGTAGATGATAGGACTAATTCTGTAGAAAGAAATTAAGTTGATGTAACATTAGACTCTATATTTTTGACACTCTATTGTGACAACTCTAAATGCCTGGAAGGTGTAGGTGCTGGGAGCATTCTCATTAACCTGCAAGGGGACCAACATTCGATGGTCAACCGATTGGAGTTCGTGTGCACCAATGACATGACATAATATAGAGGCTTGCTACAGGGCTTGAAAAGGGCCCTTGATATGAAGGTGAGAAATATCAAAGCTTCTGGTGACTCACAGATAATCGTGGACCCAGTAAGGGAAAGGATACATTACAATTCACCACACTTGGAAAGATACCAACATGAGGTATGGAGTTTAATTAACAGTTTTGATTCTTCTAATATCATACACATACCTCGATGGCAAAACTAAGATGCAGACTTGATGACTGGTATGACTGCAAAACCTTTGCCTAATCTTAGATTAAAAAATAAAAAATATTATGTTGAATTGATTTTTAGGCCATTCGTACCTGATAACATATCAAATTGGTAGGAATTCAAAGGCGACAAGCAGATCCTTGAGCTCTTGCGATGTGGGAAGACATTCAGAAATGAACTTGTCATTAAAAAGGAGTTTGACAGGCTTATGAGTGAGAGTAAAAACGAGGTAATATCTTTCATTGAGAAATCTATTGTCAGCAGGTTTGGCATCCCTAACGCTCTCACGTTTAATAACGTGTTAACACCCAGGTTGTTCCCTATGACTCCCAAGGGAATACGGCTGGGGTAACCACTAACCAATCTTTGGATTACAGCTTCTAGCCCAATTGTAATCAGAGAGGGCTCTCTCTTTAAGGTTTGTCTCTGTTCTGTGGAGATTTTAGGCTAGTTATGAAGTAAGGGTTTTGGTTTATGTTTGGTTGGAAGGATGTCTTTCTGTACCTAAAGTGGAAATCTGCAGATAATGTTAGTTCATTGGGCAATGGAGTCTGTGGCTACTGGTTGTTGAAGTCTTGAGTTTGAGCAGCTGGGATTACAGGGCCATTTAAATACTTCATAAGACAAACTTGAAATTATGATGGTGAAATGTAAACAACCAGTGAAAAGCAATTAAGAATTTTTCACTAAGCTGGGGTGGGAGAAAGAGATATATTCCTCTGGAGCAAAACTTGAATTCCTGAAACAATAATCATTGTGAAAGATATAGCGTGAGAGGCAATTAAGAATTACACCTTTATTACTATAACTGAAGAAAACATTTATAATAGCTTAGATTGAGTTCAGGGTAATCTGTAATTAAATCCTGGAACTATTCTTTTTCCTTGCTACTAACTGTAAAGCACAAAAGCATGAAAGAGATATGAAAAGATGATAAAACACATAACGAAGAGGTTTTAAGGAAAAACTTGTTGTGCCATGAAGTACGTAGGAATCCTGTAACATTCAATTAAACACCACAATGCATCAAACAACACAGAGCTTTGAAAATTCCATCGGCTTTTGTATTACTTCTCTGAGAATTTA
>APFE031617420.1:34073-73421 GCA_000404065.3 Pinus taeda | reverse complement strand
TTGGATTTATCATATTTTTCATTGAGCTTAGCCAAAGTTTCTTTGGCTTGACTTAGCTTTGTCATTTGGGCCTCCAAGACTTGAATTTCATTTCTGAGCTTCTGCATATCAAGACTTTCAGCCTGCTTTGTTGTTGGTGCTGAGGTGGAGGGTGCTGCTTGCTCTGTCTGCTGAATGGGAGGGGTAGTGGTTTGAGGAGCTTCTTCTAGATTGACTATTTATGGAGGAGGCTGTGAAGTTTGGCCTGCCTCTTTCTGTTGTAATGCTGCCTGAAGTGCAGCATCTGATTCCTCCAACTTCTCTTGTGTTTGGATGAGCTGTTTATACAATGACACCTGCATAGCTGCTGCATCCTTGTCTTGTCTTAGCTGGGCAACTTCTTCAGTTTGGGGATGAAGAGTTGCTGGGATCTTGATCATTTTCCTTAATTCTGCCATATCAGCATCCCTTAGTTTCAACAGCTCCTGCACTGCTTTGACATCCTTAGGATCATGCCCAACCTCTATTATGATGTCCTCCAACGCTTTGATCCTATTGTCCTTTGCTTGAGAGGATGCTCTTTCCAACTCAAGTTGTGCAGTTGTATTATTTAGGCTATTTTCTAGCCTATAGTTCACCAATGTTTTTCTTGCCAAGGAGGCATATACCATCTCACCCGTTTTCGTGTGTAGTTCAATCTGATCCATCGGGTGGATGTCCTTGGTAAGGACCTCAAGGTTGGTCCTGATGTAATCTGCAGCTGACTGTGGTTGCTGCACGGCTGGCATGAAATGGCTCATGATCATTTTGCCCTCATGGACATCATAAGCAGACATAAGTCTTTGCTGGTTGGTGGGAGCCATTTTCAATAAATGATTATATAATTGTAGCCTTATGGGCTCATTCCTCTTCTTTATGTCCTGGAACTGCTGCTTGATGCTTTGTTCACCTCCTCTTTGTTGGCTTGAGGAGCTAACTTCTCCTCCTGCTGCCCTCTCTTGTTCCTGCTAGAAGGAACTTGCTGAGGCCTCCATGCTAGGTGGGCCCATGCCCAAAGATTGCCCTATTGGCATTTCTTCTTCTGAAAAAGGGTTCAATATTTGCCTCTTTTCCATTTTGTTTGATTTGCATATTGTTCTATGTGAGGCAACCTTACATGGTCATAACTAGACAGCCTATATTTGACCCTTCTTAAGGTTATGAAGTGATTGGGGTCATAAGGTTTCCAGAGGACACTGGTCTTTAGGCCAAGGCCTTCTAGCATTCTGTCAGCCTCATGCCAGCCTTCCTCCCTTTTGTTCAAAACAAAGTGGCCCAGTTGGTTTTTTACCTTCATTGTGCTTTCTTGCCTTTGCCTGAAAAGTTCTTTACATCAGCATTCCCAAACTGCCTGAAGTATTCAAGGGCAAACAATCTCATGGGCACATATTTGGGCAGTCTATATGGGGGTAGGTCACAACCATATATTCTAATAACGGTGTAGTTTTGGTAAAAATACCAATCCCCAATGCTGTATACCTTGGACAACTGAAGGATCCTTTGCATCTCATCGGTTAGTCTTGGAGGAGGTGAGCTCAGGAACAGAGACATGGCTGGGTGGATGAAAAGGTCTATAAACTCACAATAAGTGTATGGAGAATAGGCTCTGCAGTGAAAAACTGAGGTCCAATACACTACTGACCTTGGATTTCCTTGTGCATCCACTCTTTTCATATCAAAAGAAAATTTCTCATGTTGATAGTATAGAATCAAGTGGTAGATGTAGGAGGATTATCTGAACACCCTTTCCCTTGATAGGTTCATCAATTGCTCATGCATTTTGTCTGATATGTAGGTGGCATAGTCGTAGCAGATTGGAGTTTTGCCAGGGGAAAATATGAGCATCATTACCAGTACAGTTTCATCAAGATACTCAATTGAGTTGTAACCCAGAATGGGACTGATCATATCTGTAAGGTCCCTGCCCAATGGGTTGAGGTAAACATGCAAAATGGGAGGGTACTGCACAGTATTAGATTTAATGTATAATTGGTTCAGTTTGGTGATCTAAGCCTCTGTCATCTTAGCTCCTTGATTTATCAGATCAAACAAGGACAAAGGAACCAATTTCTTCTCAGTCTTGAATTGCAGCATCTCTCTGATGGCCTCAGGGGTAATATAGAAAACAACTGAGCCTGAGGGGTCAAGCACAACTCTCTGAGTAGGATCATAACCTTCAGCACATAGGTGAATTAGGTCAAGAAATTGATTGACCTGAGGAAGCTTGAAGATTGGGAGGAAGGAATCCCAAATGCTCAACACATCTGTTCCAGCCTCATGCTTGGCCTTTAATTCATTTAGTAGGTGGAGGTGGAACTTGCTTTGTATTAGGAATTCCTCTGAGATTTGATAATCCAAATTTGCTAAAGCCTGCCACTCTAATTCTCTCTGAGGGGTATTCAAAGGGGCAATATTGAGGGCCACAGGTGCTACTGGTGTATCCATAGTCACTTCAAAACTTTGTTTTATATGTGAATTGGTGTTACTATGATGAGTAACAGAAAAGAGTATTTCTTGGAAGAAGAGGTGAATTGAGAAACAGAGGGCAGAAGGGTCAATGGCAGCAATTGAAATACTGCACACATCACTAAAGAAGGAAAATACTTGTCTTTAACAGACTCTTTCTTAGTAATTAGGTGTAGGTTCGGTTTCCCTGTTCACGACTGCGCGAACAACATGCAGGTTTTTGTGAAAGCTTTGGTAACAAGGCTTAGCCAGTGAATTTCGACCTTCCAACTTCAAATGGGAACTCGGCGCAGGGGATTTGCCGGTGAATTATGTGTTTTTTCTATGTTTTAAGTGAATATAGTCGATTTGCAGACAAAACCAGGCGCAGAGAGGATTCGCAGGGATAAATACCTGGTAAACTGACAGTCCGGGTCACAAATGCAGGTGGGTTGGTGTGCCAATGGTCTCCAGGTTGAATTCAGCAGGTTGGCGTGAATTTGGTCGTAAAATACATGCAAAAAGTGCAAAAAACGCGAAAAATTGGCCAAAATATGGATTTTTTGGAACATTGGCGCCTTTTTTGGATGACGTCAACATGACGTCATCGGGTGGGGTCAGGGTCGGATGACGTCAGCATGACATCATCAGGTGACGTGGCGGCTTATGAGTGGTCCACGGGGATGGTGAGGTGGCGGATAGGTGGAGCAATGGCGGACGGGGGTGTGGACGCAGTGATGACGTAGCAGTGACGCTGGCAGGCAGATTAGTGGAAATTGGAAACCACAGGTGGTATGATATCACACCGCTTTTGATACGGAAGTGGAGTTGTCAGAGGGGGCTCCGATACGCTGTGGGGGCGACGCGTGGCCGAGGCCTGACATCACCCTCTGACAGATATCGGAAGCTATCTTTCGGATGTCGGGGCTGGTGCGATATCCACGTGAGCCGTTGGATGAAAAGCGCCCGATTGGACGGTCGACGGGTCGATGACTTGTCTGGATGATACGGCGTCGGGCGGGCAATAAAAAATGTATTTTTTATGGGATTCGCGCCCGGCGGGAACTTCAGAATATCGGCAAATTTGCATGGTTTTCCAATGTTTTCTTTATAAAATCGCGCAAAGCACCAAAACTTTGGATAAGTAGGGAAAGTGGGTTTTTCATGCATTTTTGTATAAAATCGCACATGGCTCCCAAAATTAGGATAAGGCGGAAAAGTGGGTTTTTCATGCATTTTTGCCGTTTGAGTGGGTTTAAGGGTGCAAATGGGTTTTTTTCCAAGGTTTCTTAGGTAAATTAAGGGTTGAATGGGTAAATGAATTCTGAATGAGGAAAAGAGGTAAGGCTTGGGTTCTTAGAATGACCAGATGTCAATTTAATTCCCTAGTGGTGAGCATATGGCTATAATGCCAAGGGGGGGATATTTATAGAGTGCTTGGGGTTTATACACCATGGTGTTATAATAGTAGGGAAAGGGTGACATAGGGAATTAGATAATAGAAGTTAGGGGTTAATATGGACGGAGAAGGTGAATGAGGAGTGATATCACTAAGTTTATTTGAAAACAACTTAGCTTAGGGAGTAGATCAAAATGAAAAGAATTTTGCACAAGAAATGTGACTCTTAAAGGAAATAAGAACCAACATAAAACCTTGAATTCTTTCATAAACACAACTGGTGTAGGGATGTTAGTAATGAGTGTAAAACAAGAAAAAAGGGAAGTTAGACATGCTCCATTGTGTTGTTTTCCTTATATTGACCAACAAGATTCAGTTTGAAAGGAATACCACTTCTGCAGCCCCATCTACCTACCCATCTACTTGCCTAGCATTTTTTTGTTTCTTCTTGGAGGGTGCACTTGGACTTGCAGACCCTTATGTGCCTTTTCTTTTCCATTGGATTTTTCTTTTGATTGCCTATCTAGCACTACCCTTATTCCTTCCAAGGCCCCAGATTAAGCAGTTGGGAACCTTAGTTTCTCTGCCTAACTATTGGTCTGCTAAGATTAAATAGTTTGGACAGACTTCTTTCTCTATTCTACAACAGAAAATTGAAACATGACATGATCCAGATTAGGCTGTTGGACCATCCATCAAAATTTAGTAAACATGAAGGCATGTACACACCTTGCCTTGTCTTGGAAATATGGGATCTTTGTATCAGCAAAGTAGAGCATATTTGGCATTTGAATTTTCCAATCATGAATTATGAAACCTATCGGTATAGGTATCCAACATAACGCTTCTTATTTTTCATCACTAAAGCTAATTGAATTCGCTGTCAATAAATCAATTCGCATAAGATATGCATCAAGCTATTACCCCCAGGGAAATAGAGTCACAGAATCCTCAAATAAAAACTTCATCCGTGTAATCCGTGCATCTGTCACCTACAACCAGGGGAATTGGCACAACGCTCTAATAAACACCCCATGGTTCGATAGTGTCACCCCAAAGGGCAGGCACATGAAATTCCAACATTTATGGCTAGGCCCACTCCAAGTTGAGGAAAAAATTGGCCAGGGAACTATTGTG
Source organism: Pinus taeda (assembly GCA_000404065.3). Lineage (NCBI taxonomy): Eukaryota > Viridiplantae > Streptophyta > Pinopsida > Pinales > Pinaceae > Pinus > Pinus taeda. Next base: position 68,422 of record APFE031617420.1, on the reverse strand, counting down.
CTCTACAACAACCCCCCCCATTTCATAAATTTTTTACTTAGAACTCATAATATGAAATGGGTCCCTTTTAAACTTAGATGTGTGAACAAATTGGTATTAACTCATCATTAGAAAAACCTCATCAAAAGGTCCAATGGAAATGATATATGTTAAAATAAACCTTTTGAATTAAAATAAAGTAGGTTTTTAAAATAATTATAAAGGTTCTTTGTCATTGTGATAAAGCGATCGCAAGATCGCATATCACAATGATAAGAAAACATATATAAAAGACCCATTCACTCACTCTGACCCGAAAAGGAAATCGCTATCGGATATCGGGAAAAGGCAAAACATATAGCATAAACAAATGCCTCCCTCACTTCTCTGATGCGATAAAGTGTATCGCCATCGGCAGTCGGCCGTAACAACCCAATACATAAAGTATGACACATTCAAATCCTCCGATGCGATAAGGCATATCGCCATCGATGATCGATGATGTGGCAATGGCATAAGTAATATGACCCGAACCCATCCCCGATTGCGATGCATTAAATCAAGGCGCGTGTTTCGAAACATATTTAAAAGGCTTGCATGCAGTGTATCACCTTTTGGTAATCGAAAGATATTTTGGACTATTATTAAAGCCTTTCCGTTCACGTTACCAATCACCAATTGCAATTTATCTCTGATTACCCATCAAAGAATCTAAACCACACTTGAATGGATCATTCATCATATAAACAATATAATGGGTATTCATGAACTCATTTACCATGATTGACAGGTTAAACGACCAGTTAATGAAGCAGTTATGGCGAGATTTTCCTTTAGATTCCATCTGCGGTGATTTCACTATAATCCTTTATTAAACGCCAATTGACATAATTCTTTCATATTGGGTTATACTAGCTATTCTCTGTATCACATTGGTTTCATTCCTTGTGCAGAACTCCGCCGAAATAACAAATTTGAAACAAATGGGAAAGAAATCTAAGAAATCCGTAGCAGCAACAGCTTCTATAACAACAGTATAGTCAACCAACGATCCAGGACCAAGTAAAAAGGGTTTAATCTCAGACACTACATGTCTGAGCCTAAAAAATACAAGTTGGCAAAGCATCTATAATTTAATTGAAGCAGAGGAGCCTGAGGAAGTATCGGGAGGAGCTACTGCAGATTCAACTAGTAAATCGAAGCTTCCCTTAAAGATTTAGCTGATTCATATTTGCACAAGATAGCAGCACATGAGAAAATTCTTCCATACACTCATGTAGTGAGATGGGAGGTAGAAGAAATTCCGGTTTTAAATAGAACATTTTGCAGAGTTGACAGAAGGATTTTTGGCTCATTTCAGTCTGATGACTTAAGGAAGATGTATCACTTGCCTGAACCTAAAAAGAAATACAACAAAGCCTTTCTTGAAAAGTTCGTAGATGAAAATGAGATTGAATCGGCCCCAATTAGGTAGTGGAGATAGAATCCCGAAAAGCACAAACATGAATCATCAGGTAAGTACTTTGTAGCATCGTTGTCTTCTCCTTATTGTTATGCTAGGGCAATGATGTGTAGAATGTGGGGATTACATGATTCTACAAAATTCAGTATTGAAATGGTTCCTTTAATGGAAGCGGTAGTTAATAGTGAAGTGATGGATTGGGCAAACATATTGTCCGATAAATTAGCCACTGCAATTCTTGAAGTTAGATCAAATACACGCATAACCACTAGGACTATTCCCCTTTTTTATTACAGTGCTTATATTATGGATACTCTTTGCTTTAATTCTGAATATCCTGTACTCGGGTGGAGATGGACTTCACAAGACCCTAAGCCAATCCACATTTATCATCAAAAGTTATGGAAGGTGCACTATAAAGACCACTTGTACCAAATCTGTAATGGTTTCATGTTACCTATCTATTATGCAATTTTTGATAAGCCTGCCCCAACGATTTCCATGGAAGCAGATATTGACTTGACTGCTGTAGGGAATTGGTTCGAGGAAGATAAGTTCACATATATAAGGGTTTTTGGTAGTCTTACAAGACCCCATGTCCTTCCTCTGTATGTACCTGATAAGTTGTTAGCTCGAGAATTGGCCTACCAAATAACAACAGAAGAAACATCCAAAGCTCTTAGGAGTTCTAAAAAGCAAGCTTGGCCTACATTCCCTTTGAGATACGGTGTTTACACTCTACATGATTACAAGCATGCGGAAAAAGAGGCAAAAAAAATGAACATGCTCAATCTTGCAACCATTCCTAACAGGCAATTCAATCTAAGGAAAGTTGCCTATACGGTTCTTGAACAAGCCAAACTTATAAAGTTTGAACATAAAAAAGATGAATTTGATGACCTGTTTTCTTTAGCATAATCATTATTCCAGGTAAAAACATTGGCCAAAATGAGATAAAAAGATGAAGGGATGGTAGAATTTAATAGGCTCAGACAACAGAGGTTGCAAACTCTACCTCTGGACTTATTAGCTACTACCCCAACAACCCAGTCAAGCGAGCCCGAACAACACATTATTGATAAACCTCTTGCTATAGAGAAGATTCCCGAAAAAGGAAAAGAACCAGAGAAGGAGAAAGAATAGAAAAAAGAACAGGACAAGGGCAGTGAACACATCAATATAGATACTTAGATTGATCCCAAGCTCCTTAAAGAATGGCAACAATTCGATTCCATTATAAGCAATCTTGAAGGTTCACAAGATTTCAGCACACCTAAAGTAACAGTCGGTCAAGAGACAGCAACAACTACGACTCCAATTGAAGGAACCAACGGCCTACCCACCAGCGAAGATGTAGAAATAATTCCTAAGGATCCATCCGATCAAATTATTTTGCAGATAGAAGATATACCACCATTAGATGTCTTTTACAGTCCCAAACATAGGGATGTAGTAAAAAGACAAACAAAAAGGAGAAGATTTGATCAATCTTTTACCTGTACAAACAGAGATGGCTAACGTGGTATGGAAAGAAGAATTCAATCCTTCCGAAGACCTCACAAAACTTTCTCAGTATGCCGGAGCTTACTCGACAACTACTATGGATAAAGCATCGGAAGTAAGAAATTTACTCAAGGAAAATGACCAAACAATTGTTTCCTTATAGTCACAGGTATCCGAAAGACAACAAAGAATAGAACAATTAGTACATCAGCTAGCAGAACAACAACAGATAAACAGTCAATTAAATGAACAATTAATCAAAGAGAAGCAGAGGATCGATTAGAGCGCAGTGAAAAAACAAAAAGAATTATCCGCAGCATTAACCAAGCTGAAGACAATGAATGAACAAATGAGTAAGACAAAATATGAGCAAATCGCTCAACTATCAAAACAGGTAGAAAAATTCAAAGGTCTTCCTCAACCAGCAGATTTCAGGTCTGAAGCTCTCCAAATCAATAAAGCATTGATTACGCAGCTAAAAATGCTATGTCATAACATTTCCTTGGCTGAGCCCCTCTGTGAGATTACTTCAGCAATAATTGACAAATCAGTCGAAGCTAGGCAGGATTTGGAACATGCCGATGAGATTTTAACCAACTTTATTGCTTGGCAAGAAACGAGTGAAGGACAAGCCACGAATCTGCCTAAAATTCTAGAGTCACATAAATAAATCCTCTTCCTAGAATGGCAGTCACAATTGATGAAAGCAGAAAGAGAAACCTCAAGATGCAGATTATCAACCAGTAATTTAATTTAGTTAATCGATAATACTCTTCATCTGTCTAACTTGATTTCAGAGTGCACCCCAGGTAAATTTGCGTCAGCCAAAGTATTGGAACAAACATTCAATTAAGAATTGGAGAAGAATGAGAGATTAATCGCAGGCATCCAAAGTTTAACTTGGGATACCTTTTGGTTTTTCCTAGTTAAGCCATATAGTCAAAGGGAAGCACTCAAATGTTTAACCGATGCAATCGGTTACATGATTCCCGAAGTTCACGATGCCACATATTCAGCCCAGCTGCATTTTCGTCTGAGTCACCCTCTAGAATTGCAACCAATGCTTGCTATCTGCCAGCTCAAGCAAAAGGAAGATCATCCGAAACAGTGAATTATGCTGCCGACTGCAAACAAGCTTATTTTGAGGAGATTTTCATGATTTAGTTATACCACCTAGTAGCATTTTTATTTCATAATTAGTTAGCTTAGGTAGTATTTATAGACCTTTTCATGCATTTGGAAAAGGTCCTCAGTTTTTGTATAAACTCAAATCAGTAAGTTACACTATTGTACTTTTGATATATTTTTATGAAGACTGGGCCAGTATTCGGAATTTTAATGAAGAAAGATTTGATGATATGTGCACTATTGCTTTATTGTGGAAGTGTTTCTAAGTTAGAAGAAGGAATTTGAATGCGATTGATACCGGAGTGATTCAAATAACATATGGTACTACTATCTATGCTCTTGCTTCATTCTTTAATGTGAATCAGTATTTATTTAATTTTGCTATCATTGGATATATATATATGTGTGTGTGTATGTGTTTTAACATCAGTCCTTATGCTTATCACTATTGAACGTTTAAGGAGTGTTATTCTTTAAATCATATTTATGTCAATGATATATGAATAATAGTGTAATAATGTTTTAATCATTACTTTGCTAAACTACTTGAACAAAGTAATTATCATATGAATAAATCTCTTTATTTACTAATAGAGTCATCTATATGCCTGTTTGTGGATAAAGACCATCAAAAGTTACACTAAAGCAGAAATTCCTCGGGATAGATTAGTTGTTTATAATTCTACTTTGTAGATTAAATCATCATCCATTATCATTAGAAAGCAGAAATCCACCACTTATCCATCCCATCTTCAAATTATTGGGAAAATGGTCCCATTATTTTCCTGTCGGAGCCACCACACCAAACGGAAAAGGAGCTGCCTTTAAGGTCCGGACTGGGTGGTTTTCCCTGATGTTGTTGCAACGATTTTCGAGGCATCAACATTTTTGGCGCTAGAAGGAGGGCTTGAACTGTGAATGGTGAGCAAACCCAAATCTATAGACCATTCTGAGATAAAATCTCCCTCCACCTCACCTCAGACCTCTCGTTTGCATGTTGGAACACCAATATTCAAACGAGAAGAAGAGGAGTCAACCACAACTACTCGAACCCAACATACCACAGAACGATTAAGTCCTCAGTCTCCTGAAGTTCAGTCTCTCATCCATAAACTTCAAGGCTTTTCGATATCATCATAGAAATATGAGGTATCTCAAGGCAGTGAGACTTCACAATCCAATCTACCTCACCCTCTCACCAGACTTCAAAGTGGGAAGCTCAATATTGAACCTACTGAGTTGCCTTTACCCAAAAGGAAAAGGGCAAAGAAGACCACTGAAGGATCTGACACTGAGACTTTCTCATCATCATCCTCCATGTCATCTTCTCTAGTGCAAAGTCAGCCATCCACTCCTCCATTACACATTATTGTTCAACAGGGATCAGGAACTTCAACATCCCAACCTCAAACCTCAATATCAACTCCTTCTCAAACATCTGGAATTTCATCAGCAATATCATCCATTATTAATTTGACAATGGCTCAAAATCCATGGAGTAGTCCTGGTGCGGTCACTATGCTTGCACTATTACACCCATTACCAGATTCTCCTGAAAAATGGTTGCCGAAATTTAATCCAGATACAAGGACACAAGCCGAGGAACATATTAACAATTTCATGTTATCAATTAATTCAAAAGGAGTGACGGAGGAAGATGTTGTTGTTAGGCTTTTCCCTTATACTTTACAAGGATCAGCTGGGTCTTGGTATTTTTCCCTGCCCTTTGGATCCATTACGAGTTGGAACATTTTTCAAGAACAGTTTCTGACTAAGTATGGCGATGACAGATCTTTAGCAACATTAATCAACGATCTCTCGAATCTTAGAATAGAATCCAAAGAACCTAGAAAGGAGTTTAACTCATGATTCAATAAACTCTTGAATAATATTCCAAAGGCCTCTAAACCAAGTGAGAAAATCAGAAGTGAATGGTATATAACAGCCCTACCCTCAAATATAGCTATTTTTGTAAGTAGAGCTGCAAAACCAACTTTAGCTGAAAACATGAAAGAGGCGATTGCTGTAGAGAAACGCATTATCGCTTTAGAAAAGAAAGCTGCTCTTGAAGATAGAAAATCTAAAAAACTTTCTTTCAAAGATGAGTCAAAGAAGAAAACCCCTAAAGATCTATATGATATGGAGGGTCTCCAAAAAGTTCTCAAGACTATGTCAAATGAGATGGTAGAAATAAAAAATCAAGTAGCTGAGACTTCAACAAAAAGGCCATTTAGAAATTTTAAGAAACCTGAATCAAAACCACCAAATGCTATATCCAACGCAGATTTAGATCCTGAAGAGGAAGAAGAGGATGAAACAATCTTATCATCCACAAAATCTGAAGAAGAGGAGACTGTAGAATGTCATGGGATGTGGGATTTTATTTTACCTAATTCTGATATAGAGAATGAACAGGAAGCTTTCCCTGTGTCTACCAGGAGTAAGGGTACTCCTGAACCTGTTCAAACAACTTCGAAGAAAAGGAATGCAGGTACCACTACTACCAAAGAAAAGGTTCCCACAAAGAAAGCTGCGACGATTCCATCCCAAAATCAGCCATCATCTTCAAGTCCACCTTCAACATCTAAGACATTAGTAGTTACAGATTCTATGGAATACAATATTATCGAAGACATGAAGAAAACAAAGGCAAATATTACTATGTTTGAACTTAGCAAACTCAAACATCAAAAGAAATTACTTCTTAAGGAGCTAAATGTTGTACCTTCTTCACCTCTTCCTAATGCTGTATTATCCAAAGCTGCTAATGATTCAGGCCAACCACCTCTTGGTAGAGTGGAAGCTACTGATGCCATTTTAATTGGAGATAGATCAAATTCGCATACTCCTCCTTCCCTCTTAACCTATGAGATCTATAATAGAAATATACACAACTGTTTGATTGACTCAGGGGCTTCCTCTAATATAATGCCAGCTTCAGTTTGTTCCAAACTGAACATTGAACCCCAAAAGTCTACAATTCACATTGTACAGTTGGATAGAACTAAGGTCCAGGTTTTAGGAGAAATCAACTCAGTAACTATTAGGTTGTCAGCTGATCCAAGAGTGGTTCAGAGAATTGATATTTTAATCGCTGATATACCCAAATTTTATGGGTTGATCTTGAGTAGAGACTAGTTTGAGAAACTCCATGGTTATATTTCCACCGATTGGTCCCATATGTGGCTACCTTATAAAGGAAAGCCAAATCAGACCAAGATTGATCGAGAGAAACACATGACCCACATTGGTACTGATTTCGAGTAGGAAAATCAACCAATAGCATTCAATAACAATATTTTGGGGAATTACTCATCCGAATCATTCTTTGGCAATTTCGCTGCCCAACCATCTCCTTTCTCAGTTAATAATTTCACATCTCAAATTGAATTTTTTTCACAAACTGATAGATCAAGATGTGTCAATATCGCTGAGGAGACTGTAAATAAAATTTTCAATAATTCTTTATTTTGGTCACTATACTTTGATGGGCCTAAATCTAGTGAAGGTGCAGGAGCAGGGTGTATTTTAGTCAGCCCTGAGGGAGAAAAAACCATGTTATCATGCAGATTGGAATTTGAATGCACAAACAATACAACCAAATATGATGCCTTAGTTCAAGGACTCTATAAAGCAATTGGTCTTAAAGTTCAATTTTTGAAAGTGTTCAGAGACTCAGAAATTGGTATAAAACAAGTTAAAAATACAATTCATTGCCTTTCTAGTCATCTCAAACATTATCAGTCTTTGATCCAGGAACTCATATCTCAATTTTTAGTATTCAATATATCTCTCATCCCTAGGTACCAGAACGCAGCAGCTAACCTACTAGCTAATGTTGCCTCTAAGCTCCTTCCATTTGAAGATTACAGCCCAGACAGATTTGCAGTAGAGTTAATGTTTAGACCATCAATCCCCGATAATGTCACCAATTGGTGAGTGTTCAATCATGATGAAGACATTTTAAATCTCTTGACTTCTGACAAGTCCTATGATAATCAAATAATTGATGAAAGTGATCATGACCTTCAAATGAAGGAAAAGCAAGAAGAAAAATCAATACCTAAACCAGTGGTCAATCTTGAAGATCTTTTTGATATTAAAGACAGGTTTAAATAGGTGACCAATTCAAAGCTCCAGAGTTCGACTTTAAGATTTGAATTGGTAAACCTAGGTACTAAGGAAAACCCTCAAAACATCAATTTAGGATTAGAACTTTCTTTAGAAGAAAGAATTGCATTCATTAGACTATTGCGTAAGAATAAATATGTCTTCACTTGGAAATATGATGATTTGAAAACATACGATACATCGATTATTCAACATACTATTCCAATGCTTTCTGAACAAAAACCAGTGCAACAGAAATTAAGTAAAATTCATCCTAACCTAGAGAGTCAAATAAAGACTTAGCTAAATAAACTCTTAAAGGCTAAGATAATTTTTCCTGCCAGACATTCAAACTGGGTGTCCAATATGGTGCCAGTTAGAAAGAAAAATGGCGACATCAGGATTTGCATTGATTTCAGAAATATTAATAAGGCAAGCCAAAATGATAACTTCCCTTTAAATGCCATGGAACAGACACTCCATTCAGTAGCTGGTTCTGAGTTAATGTCCTTTTTAGATGGTTTTTCAGGATATAACCAAATTTTGGTCCATCCTGATGACAGGCTCAAAACTACCTTCAGAACCAAGTGGGGAACTTATGCTTACCAAAAAATGCCTTTTGGACTTATTAACGCTGGAGCTACATTCCAAAGAGAAATGGACATAGCATTCAAAGGTTTGATTAAAAATCCGTAGTTTTCTATTTAGATGATATTACTGTATTTTCCAAAAAGAGGTCGAATCATTTATATGATTTAAAACAAATCTTTGAACGCTGCAAACGGTATGGTATCTCACTCAATCCAAAGAAGTCCTTTTTTGCGCTTAATCAAGGAAAGCTTTTGGGCTTCATTGTTTCGAAAGTTGGCATTTACATTGATCCAAATAGAATTAAAGAGATTTCTGATATTCCATTCACTCATAATAAAAAGTCTATGCAGTCATTTTTAGGTCAAATTAACTTTGTAAAAAGATTTGTCCCAGATTATTTTACCATTAAACTGTGATCAAGAAAAATTTGGTGTTTAAATGGGGGCCTGTAGAAAAAGAGGCATTTGATTCCATCAAACAATCAATCATAAATGCCCCTGATTTAAGCACTCCTAATTTTTCAAAACATTTCATGCTATATACCCTTGCATCTGATTCATCTTATGTAGTGGTGCTGACTCAGATTAACGATCAAAACTTGGAAGCACCAATCTCATTTTACAACTCAAATCTTCAAGGTGTTGAACTTAATTATTTAGAAGTTGAAAAACAAGCCTTTGTTGTGTACAAAGCCATAAAACACTACAGACCCTTTCTCTTAAAAACTCGCACAAAAATTATAGTTCCTTTTTCAGCTGTAAGACAATTATTAGTTCAAAGGGAATTAGGAGAAAAGAGAGAAAATTGGGTCACAACATTATAAGAATATGACTTAAAAATTAAACTAGCAAATATTGTCAAAGGCCAAGGTTTTTGCAGGTTGTTAACAGGAGCATGCAATATTGAGGAACCTGAAGGTATAGAAAACACTGAAGAAATCAATCAGATAAGTATCACAGATCCTGAATCGCAATATGCAGATCTGATATTCTATTTGAAAAATGGGTATGCTCCTTCTAATCTTTCCTATAAAAACAAACGTGGCATTAGATTGAAAGAAAAAAACTTCATAATCATAGATGATGTAATGTTTAGACGAAATTATGATTCAATTCTATTAAGATGCTTAGAAAAACCTAAAGCGCAAAAGGTTTTGCAGGAGCTACATGACGGACCAGCAGGAGGACATTTTGGAGCTGATACAACAGCTCACAAAATCATTCATGCTGGATATTATTGGCCAACCCTATTCAGAGATACTCACGAATATGTAAGGAAATGCCAAAGTTGTCAAACCTCTAGTGGAAGACAAAAGAAGCCAACGTTCCCTTTGCAACCAGTTAACATTGAACAACCTTTTGAACGATGGGGATTGGATATCATTGGGGAAATCATTCCACATTCATCCAAGAGCATAGATATATCCTTACAACCACTGATTACTTAACTAAATGGGTTGAATTAATTCCTTTGAAGACAACAAACTCTGAGGAAATCATGGAATTCATAGATCAATTCATTATTACCAGGTTTGGTGTCCCAAACGCTCTTGTTTTTGATAATGCATCTTATTTCTCTGGAAATTATATATTTGAGCTTGCTATCAAAAGAGGATTTAAATTGAAGTATTCTGCAAATTAATACCCCCAAGGTAATGGTTTAGCAGAATCCACCAATAAAAATCTTATCAAAATTATTAAGGGAACTATTGAGCAGAATCATAAAAACTGGCATAAATCTTTGATATTTTCACTTTGGGCTGACAGAATAATACAGAAAGCCTCCATAGGCACTTCTCCATTTAATCTAGTATATGGAAAGGAAGCTATCATACCAGCAAATTTAATACTCCCATCACTAGCTTTGGTGTAGTTTATTGAAGAAAGTCCCTCATCTTCTATTCAAATAAGACATGATCAAATTTTGAAACTAGAAGAAGAAAGGGAAAAGGCCAGAATTATACATGCAAAACATCAACAAATTATCAAGTCATCTTTTGATACAACTTCAACCAGTTCAAAGCAATTACAAGTTGGTGATCTAGTTTTGAAATGGGACAAAGCCCATGAGGATAAAGGAAAACACACTAAGTTCTAGAAAATGTGGCTTGGGCCATTCCAAATCAACGAGAAGATAGGCCCTTCTACTTTCATATTGCAAGATCTATTAGGAAAGAGAGATTCCCTTCCTGTTAACGACCTTATCTTGAAAAAATTCTTCAGTTGAGGAGGTAACCCCTTCTCCTTTTGTAAATATTCAATTTTCAGCAAAATTTGTGTGCATAACTTATTTTTAGGATTTTGAGAAAATAAAGTTGTAAGAGGCCTCTTATTGGTTTTTGCTAAATTGAAAGAGTTACTCAAAAGAAATAGTTCTGATATTTACTTTTGAAAAATGGAAGCCTTAAACGAAAGAGAAATTTCTAGTTAATTAGGTATATTTAGATTCTGAAAACCCCATTTTATTTCGGTGAAATCTTCTCAAAATTTAGAAGTACTGTAAATCATTTTAATGTTTTCAAGTGGCCTGAAAATGGTTATCAATACAAAACAGAAACTGATTCAATTTTAGCATATTCAACTCCCACCCTGTCATCCATGTTCTCTTAAGGAGAAAATTGTTCATCCCATTCATCAAAGTTTATAATTACTCAAAGTGTAATTCTAAAATATATTTGATATAAAAGAGAAGAGGTCTTATTACAAGCCTACTTACCATGATCATAGGGGAATAGTTCAACTGACATTGCCAATACTGCACACCAAAACAAGGTAATGGCTTATAATTATAAGACAAGGGGTCTCATCAGGAGCCAACTTGTTCAGTTAAATTACAACCAGTAAATGGCATTGTCAAACAGCTGGCCACCAAACCAGGACAATGGCTTTTTATCTTACAAAATAAGAAAAAATAAAAAGTGATACAAAAATACGGAGACATATTTTTGGATTCATTCTTTTTAATTCTACTCTGAAATGAATGGGATAATGAATGATCAAATGGCTAAAAGGTATCCCTGTTGAGACTATAAACGTTTGCTGGCAACAGAGGCTCTACCTATGACAAAGGAGTCATTATAAAGCTAAGTTGGAAAGGTTTTTTGTTTTATCATTATCAAGCAATTAAGGCTAATGTATAACTTAGAATGTATTTAATTTTAATACGAGAAGAAAATAACAGAAATAGTTATCATTATATTCAGAATTTATGATTGCCTAGTTATATTAGAATTTTTTCTATCAGATAAGGTTTCCAAATTAAGAAAGTTTAAGTATTTTAATTAATTTCTTAGAGATAGTTGTTTCTCCCAGTGAATCGCCAATTTTTGTACTCTACAACAACAACTCCCCATTTCATAAAAAGTTTACTTAAAACTCATAATATGAAATGGGTCCCTTTTAAATTTAGATGTGTGAATAAATTGGTATTAACTCATAATTAGAAAAACCTCATCAGAAGGTCCAATGGAAATGATATATGTTAAAATAAACCTTTTGAATTAAAATAAAGTAGGTCTTTTAAATAATTATAAAAGTTTTTTGTCATTGCGATAAAGCGATTGCAAGATCGCATATCGCAATGATAAGAAAACATGTATAAAAGACCCATTCACTCACTCCGATCCGAAAAGGAAATTGCTATCAGATATCGGGAAAAGGCAAAACATATAGCAAAAACAAACACCTCCCTCATTTCTCCGTTGCGATAAAGTGTATCGCCATCGGCAGACGACCGTAACAACCCAACACATAAAGTATGACACATTCAAATCCTCCGATGCGATAAGGCATATCGCTATCGGCGATCGGTGATGTTGCAATGGAATAAGTAATATGACCCGAACCCATCCCCGATTGCGATGCATTAAATCAAGGTGCATGTTTCAAAACATATTTAAAAGGCTTGCATGCAGTGTATCACCTTTTGGTAATCGGAAGATATTTTGGACTATTATTAAAGCCTTTCTGTTCACGTTACCAATCACCGATTGCAATTTATCTTTGATTACCCATCAAAGAATATAAACCATGCTTGAATGGATCATTCATCATATAAGTGATATAATGGGTATTCATGAACTCCTTTACCATGATTGAAAGGTTAAACGGCCAATTAATGAAGCAGTTATGGCGAGATTTTCCTTTAGATTCCATCTGCGGAGTTTTAACTATAACCCTTTATTATATGGAAATTGACATAATTATTTCATATTGGGTTATATTAGCTATTCTCTGTATCACATTGGTTTCATTCCTTGTGCTGAACTCCGCTGAAATAACGAATTTGAAACAAATGGGAAAGAAATCTAAGAAATCTGTAGCAGCAACAACTTCTACAACAACAGTACAGTCAACCAATGATCCAGGACCAAGTAAAAATGGTTTAGTCTCAGACACTACATGTCTCAGCCTCAGAAATACAAGTTGGCAAAGCATCTATAGTTTAATTGAAGCATAGGAGCCTGAGGAAGTATCGGTAGGAGCTACTGCAGATTCAACTAGTAAATCAAAAGCTTCCCTTAAAGATTTAGCTGATTCATATTTGCACAGGACAACAGCACATGAGAAAATTCTTCCATACACTGATGTAGTGAGATGGGCGGTAGAAGAAATTCCGGTTTTAAATAGAACATTTTGCACAATTGACAGAAGGATTTTTGGCTCATTTCAGCCTGATGACTTAAGGAAGATGTATCACTTGCCTGAACCTAAAAAGAAATACAACAAAGCCTTTCTTGAAAAGTTCGCAGACGAAAACGAGACTGAATCGGCCCCAAGGAAGTGGAGACAGAATCCCGAAAAGCACAAACATGAATCATCAGGTAAGTACTCTGTAGCATCATTGTCTTCTGCTTACTGTTATGCCAATGCAATGATGTGTAGAATGTGGGGATTGCATGATTCTGCAAAATTCAGTATTGAAATGGTTCCTTTAATGGAAGCGACAGTTAATAGTGAAGTGATTGATTGGGCAAACATATTTTCCGATAAATTAGCCACTGCAATTCTTGAATTTAGATCAAATACATGCATAACCACCAGGACTATTCCCCCTTTTTATTACAGTGCTCTATTATGGATACTCTTTGCTTTAATTCAGAATATCCTGTACTCGGGTGGAGATGGACTTCACAAGACCCTAAGCCAATCCAAATTTATCATCAAAATTTATGGAAGGCGCACTATAAAGACCACTTGTACCAAATCTCTAATGGTTTCATGTTACTTATCTATTATGCCATTTTTGATAAGCCTGCCCCAAAGATTTCCATGGAAGTAGAGATTGACTTGACTGTTGTAGGGAATTTGTTCGGGGAAGACAAGTTCACATATATAAGGGTTTTTGGTAGTCTTACAAGACCCCATGTCCTTCCTCTGTATGTACCTGATAAGCTGTTAGCTCGAGAATTGGCCTACCAAATAACAACAACAGAAACATCCAAAGCTCTTAGGAATTCTAAAAAGCAGGCTTGGCCTACATTCCCTTTGAGATGCGGTGTTTACACTCTACATGATTACAAGCATGCGGAAAAGGAGGCAGAAAAAATCATGCTCAATCTTGCAACCATTCCTAACAGGCAATTCGATCCAAGGAAATTTGCCTATACGATTCTTGAACAAGCCAAACTTATAAAGTTTGAACATGAAAAAGATGAATTTGATGACCTATTTTCTTCAGCAGAATTATTATTCTAGGTAAAAACATTGGCCAAAATGAGATATAAAGATGAAGGGCTGGTAGAATTTAATAGGCTCAGAGAACAGAGGTTGCAAACTCTACCTCTGGACTTATTAGCTACTATCCCAACAACCTAGTCAAGCGAGCCTAAACAATACATTATTGATAAACCTCCTTCTATAGAGAAGATTCCCAAAAAAGGAAAAGAGCCAGAGCAGGAGAAAGAGCAGGAGAAGAACAGAAAAAAGAACAGGACAAGGGTAGTGAACACATCAATATAGATACTTAGATTGATCCCAAGCTCCTTAAAGAATGGCAACAATTTGATTCCATTATAAGCAATCTTGAAGGTTCACAAGGTTTCAACACACCTAAAGTAACTCTTAGTAAAGAGACAGCAACAACTACGGCTCCAGTTGAAGGAACTAGCAGCTTACCCACGAGCGAAGATGTATAAATAATTCCTAAGGATCCATCCGATCAAATTATTTTGTAGATAGAAGATATACCACCATTAGATGTCTTTTACAGTCCCAAATATAGGGCTGTAGTAAAAAGACAAAGGAAAAGGAGAAGATTTGATCAATCTTCCCTTTTACCTGTACAAACAGAGATGGCTAATGTGGTATGGAAAGAAGAATTCAATCCTTCCAAAGACCTCACAAAACTTTCTCAATATGCCAGAGCTTACTCGACCGCTACTATGGATAAAGCAGGGAAGTAAGCAATTTACTCAAGGAAAAGGACCAAACAATTATTTCCTTACATTCAGAGGTATCCGAAAGGCAACAAAGAATATAACAGTTAGTACATCAGCTAGCAGAACAAAAACAGATAAAAAATTAATTAAATGAACAATTGATCAAAGAGAAACAAAGGATCGATCAGAGCGCAGTGCAGAAACAAAAAGAATTATCCACAACATTAACCAAGCTGAAGACAATGAATGAACAAATGAGTAAGACAAAAGATGAGAAAATCGCTTAACTATCACAACAGGTAGAAAAATTCAAATGTCTTCCTCAACCAGCAGATTTCGGGTCTGAAGCTCTCAAATCAATAAAGCATTGATTATGCAGCTAAAATTGCTGTCATAATATTTCCTTGGCTGAGCCCCTCTGTGGGATTACTTCATCAATAATTGACAAATCAGTCAAAGTTAGGCAAGATTTGGAACAGGCTGATGAGATTTTAACCAATTTTCTTGCTTGGCAAGAAACTAGTGAAGGACAAGCCACGAATTTGCCTAAAATTCTAGAGTCACATAAAGAAATTCTTTTCCTAGAATGGCAGTCACAATTGATGAAAGCAGAAAGAGAAACATCAAGATGCAGATTATCAACCAGTAATTTAATTGAGTTAATCAATAATACTCTTCATCTTTCTAACTTGATTTCAGAGTGCACCCCACGTAAATTTCCGTCAGCCAAAGCATTGGAACAAACATGCAATCAATAATTGGAGAAGAATGGGATATTAATCGCAGGCATCCAAAGTTTAACTTGGGATACCTTTTGGTCTTTCCTAGTTAAGCCATACAATCAAAGGGCAGCGCTCAAATGTTTAACCAATGTAATCGGTTACATAATTCCCAAAGTTCACGATGCCACATATTCAGCCCAGTTGCATTCTCATCTGAGTCACCCTCCAGAATTGCAACCAGTGCTTGCTATCTGCCAGCTCAAGCAAAAGGAAGATCATTCGAAACAATGAATTATGCTGCCAACTGCAAACAAGCCTATTTTGAGGAGATTTTCATGATCTAGTTATACCACCTAGTAGCATTTTTATTTCATAATTAGTTAGCTTAGATAGTATTTATAGACCCTTTCATGCATTTGGAAAAGGTCCTCAGTTTTTGTATAAACTCAAATCAGTAAGTTACACTATTGTACTTCTGATATATTTTTATGAAGACTGGGCCAGTATTATGAATTTTAACGAAGAAAGCTTTGATGATATGTGCATTATTGCTTAATTGTGGAAGTGTTTCTAAGTTAGAAGAAGGAATTTGAATGCGATTGATATCGAGAGTGATTCAAATAACATATGGTACTACTATCTATGCTCTTGCTTCTTTCTTTAATGTGAATCGACATTTATTTAATCTTGCTATCATTGGATATATATATATATATATGTGTGTGTGTGTGTGTGTTTTAACAGTAGTCCTTATGCTTATCACTATTGAATGTTTAAGGAGTGTTATTCTTTAAATCATATTTATGTCAATGATATATGAAGAATAGTGTAATAATGTTTTAATCATACTTTGCTCAACTACTTGAACAAAGTAATTATCATATGAATAAATCTCTTTATTTACTAATAGAGTCATCTATATGCCTGTTTGTGGTAAAGACCATCAAAAGTTACACTAAAGCAGAAATTCCCTGGGATAGATTAGTTGTTTATAATTCTACTTTGTAGATTAAATCACCATCCATTATCATTAGAAAGCAAAAATCCACCACTTATCCATCCCATCTTCAAATTATTGGGAAACTAGTCCCATTATTTCTAGTCGGAACCACCACACCAAATGGAAAAGGCGCTGCCTTTAAGGTCTGGACCAGGTGGTTTTCCCTGATGTTGTTGCAGCGATTTTCGAGGCATCAACAGGAACTTACAGATTGAAAGTTCTACAGGGAGATACTGAGAAACTCCCTGTTAATGGCCATCATCTTAATAGATACTTCCAGTATCCACCACATGGTTGTTACTTCCTGATTAGGCTAGGATTCATTGTGTTTTTACTGTTAGTTTAGTTACATTTCCATCTTTTCCTTTCTTGTTTTGCTACATAGTTCATTTTCCTTCTGTTTTGAATTGCAGTCCTTCCCATCTAACTGATCCCGGTACTCCAGTCTCATTTTACTTTTTCAGATTGCACTCATCCACCACATTCAGCCTTCACCTTCCTCATTAACTTGCTGATGAGTCCGCTAATTCAAAAATCCATCATTACCTTGCAAATCAAACAAATTTTCAATGAGCCCATGCGAACTTGCAAATCAGAAGTGGAATTCAAACTGAAGCCACTCATTGGCCTCTGTTGAGAACTAGGTGAGATCTGTTGATAACTTGGATATCTAGAGCATGTGGGGCATCTTTATAAAACAAAAAATGTGTAACTACAGCTGGACTAGCATGGAGGAACACTGCATTTTTAAATAAATCCCACTTAGACCTAGCACATACTTGCCTATAAGGTTTATAGTAATTCTCCATTGGTCCCATCCACCACACTAAATTTTCCAATGCTTGTTATCCACCAATAAACCTTCTTTCATGGGCTAAGCTCACTGTCATATACCATGTGGCAAATCCAATTGTGCTCTAGTCCTTGTGCCTGAAACTGGAATGACTTATCTAAAAGAAAATGAAATGTTAAGTCCTTGTGCCCATCTGGAAGGAAAGGTTGTTTGGGAAGCCGGTTAGAGTAAGGAATGTTGCTGGGCCCAGTGTACCAGTCGACACAGCAAGCCCAACCTGGCTTAAGTGGTTTAAAAATATGGCAAGATCCATGACTGCGCCCCATCTAATCATATGAAAATATAGCACTGAAATTCTTGTATAACATACGGATAAACATATCTACCTCAAGTTTGATGAACAATAAAGAGGTGAGGTACACACCTAAATAGGTATTGAAAGACCAATGATGGCCCCAAAAGGACTTTTGAAAGTGGGAAACAGGTAAAGGAAGGTCAATAAATCCCACAATACTGCCATTGGAGAATGCCAAAATCCTATCAGTAAGTAAAAGATATTTCTTTCTATCCCACCTGAAGCAATTAATGTTGAAGTGGAACCCATGCTTGTAAATCTATATAGTCTGCATTTCAAGTTTATCCTAACACCTTGATGTTCTATTGATCCAAGTTTTATTGGGTAACAAAGATAACTGGTTCGGCCAGTGGTTCGCCATTTGTTGTGGCCACAACAACCACCCTATGAAAACTTGCCTTGGCAGCAATTTTGGATGGGTCCCCTAAAAAGTTGGTCTTTTACCTCTTCGAATGATCGGTTTAGTCCGAGAGACTTTAACTCGCTGCCGAGCCAAATGTTCAATTCTTGATGGTCAAGAACCCCTTTTAATCCCTGTTACATGGTCCGTTCACCACCCAACGTAGCCTTGCATTCATTCCCTCTATCAGGATTGTTTCAGCCCTCAAAACCTTCTATCACATAATATTTCCCATTATGAACTCTTTATAATAAAAATACTTGAAAATACGCATAAATCACCCCTTTCTCGCATATCCCAATTAACATTACGCATGGCTTGCTTCTAGAACCGACAACGTCGTCAACCATATTACATATATATATATCGGGCCCGGGGCTCAATCTCTCATCGCTATCGGGAGGCCCAAGTCTTATGTATATATAGCATGCTTCCATCTTCCGGACCCGATGGTTCTATTAACCACGATATATATATATATATTGGGTCCGGAAGCCACATCGCATATCGCAATCGGCAGGATCTGGGGTCTATATATAAGGCACATCGTTATACCTTGGACCCACCGATGATTATAAACCAGAGCATATAACATTTCAGGTTCGGCCTTATGGCCGAACACGGGGTTTTCCCATACATTATTTGTGTCGAGAAACGTTGAATCAAAGACATTTCAAAGGGAAAACATACACGACAGAGTCCTCCAGGACTATTAAGGGTCATTATATATATATATATATATATATATATATATATATATATTATATATATATTATAATATATAATATATATATATATTTCGGGTTTCACCAGCCCCATCTATATCACGATCGGCGAAGCCCGGGGTCATGTAGTTAGTGGAGGGGAAAGAACTAGACCCCACGATGATTATACGCCCAATTACATAATATTTGAAGTCTGCCCTTACGACCGGCCATGGGTTTTGTCCCTGTTTTCCCTGTATTTTGAAAAAACGCTGGTGTTTGTGTTTTACGAAGGGAAGCCTTATGTGGTGGACCGGAAGGAATTATGGAATACAACATATATGCATGTCAGGTTTGGCCAACCGAAAGGCACAATTGGCATAGTCTTAAGCCCAAGCTCATGGCACGATGTGCTACGATGTGGTGGAGCCGATAGGGTATGGGTTCCCGCCTATAGTTTTTCAAGTCTAGATTTTAGATGCAGCCCTGTGTTTTGCGAGGACTTTCATTGTAAATCGGATTTTCACCTACAAGGCCAAATTAATGCCTAGATTAAAGACCAGGGGCCGATTCTTTCACGATTGTTGCTCTTGATGTTATAAATGCTTTATGAATGCAAAATTTGTGTTTTTAAGCATTTTTTATCATATCTATATATGTGTAACTAATGTTGGCCATCTTTACAGATGAGGATCGAGAGAAGGCAAACGAAACCTAAGGATGGATGCTTAAGCTTCAAGTTTGACTCCAAATGAAATATGCATGCACGGATCCGAAGAGTTTACCCATGCGGATATGTTTATTTGAAGATTGGGCTCTATGGCGTGGCGGTCATATGTCCAAGTGTTGCCTATGTATTCCGAAAGTGAAACCGCCCCAGATTGCATCATGAAGCGATGACACACAGTCATCCCCTCTAATCAATAACCATTAAGTTCCCAAGAAATGAAGCACTCTAATGACAGGAAACGCCCTCTACGTGTCAACAGTGACATCGACTGTCTTCTTCTGTTTCTCTTGATTTGTATAATGAAGGAAGGAGAGGGAAGGTGAACGGGGAAAGGGAAGACTGAAAGTCATTTCCAGGGGCATAAATATTCCCTCTGGAGAAGAAATAGGGGCTTTTTGTTTAAAAAAAAAATAGCTCTGATTTATTGTGAATAAAGAGAGACTGCTTGATTCAATGAGGAGCCTGTGTTTCAGATTGATTTTCCTCTTCTCTTATGTGTTTTGATCAGAATGTTGTCATTGGCATAAATGAAAATGTATATTTTTTTTTCTTTTGCATATTGATGACTTGCAGTTCATGGTTATGCCTGTTTATTTGAATGTGATTCAACATCATGGTTAAATCATGAAAGGTTGTTGATTCAAAACTATGTTAGACATCAGTTGCAAGATTTTCTTCCATAAAATGGAATGTGTATTCGTGTATGAATGATTGGATTGCAATTAGGATATAATACAACCTTGTTCTTAAGTGGACTAGTAATTGATTCATTTGGACTTGGGATTTATATATGATGTTTAACCTCCTTTGTTTTTCTCCTGCTGGATAGGTTAGGGTATAAACTAGAATATTTAGAAATAACTTAGATAGGAGTTGATACATATAGGTTAGCTATTTTAATTTTTTTGATCTAATTGAAGCCTTCTTCCCATAAACAATCATTCAACTCATTTAATAGTTTACGGGGTCCCTTAAAACCCATTGGAATTAGCCATTCCAAATGAAAGCAAGTCTAATTGGGGCTTGTGATCAGGTTAGTACCCATGTTGCATACTTTATATGGACCTTGCTACACGAAAAATGAGAAATACATGAAAAATGTGTTTGCAATAACGTTTTTTCATGTATTTCTCTTTTTTCGTGTAGTAGGGTCCTACAAAAGTATGCAACATGGATATCCATGGATGAGGAATTAAATTTTGCATCCAACAAGTACTCCCATTCTAAATTTGAGTAAAACCTTAGGGAGATAAGTTGAAAAAGTAGTTTTATTAATTTATTATTTTTTAATCTTTTTACTTTTTTACCCCAAAAATGGTGAATCACCCCCATGGTTGACATTGTCATCTTGAATCCTATTTGTTCTTATAAAGTTTATTTTTGTTGTACATTTTTCTTAGGAGGCACATTTTATACCTCAAAATTTCTCTAATAGATGAATCCACGTATGTACATGACTATTCCCAAACACACCTGCGTACAAATCTGAGAAATTTCACTGTAAACATAACTTCACATTACACAACCTTGACTATAAAAGTTGCAGACTATTAAATAGTTCATTTAGATCAAAACATCATTAGAATTATAAATTCATCATTATTATGTACTTTTATGTTTACAACAAGTAAACCAATCAAGTATACTTTCATATCTTTCAGATCTGAGTCTTCTCCATGCTCCCTAGTGCACACATGTCACCTTGATCTCCATCTCCTTATATACATTTAGAATTAGCCAATACCTTAGGTAAATCCCTTGGTAATGTCGTTAGTATTCTACCAATCATCATTGCTGCTCCAAATACTATGGGTCAATACCATGGTAAAGACCCCTGGTGTCACGCCCCTACACTTGCAGTAGTCTTTCAATCGCTTATAGCGAGGTGCGGCACTACCAACCGTTTTCTTTTCACTAACACTTACGATTGTAGGCTACGCCTTAACATTCCATACTTAGTTTTATTTTCGTTACTAAGTATTATTACGTTTCCTTTATACCAATGAACACCCATACACATTCATTACCAACAACATTATACAAGAGAAATGCACAACAGTATAAAGGGAGGGGCAACTCCCTACAATATGAGTCTGCCCGAATCAATATATTATACAGTCTTCAATTTTACAAAGTACAAGTTAAATCTTGGGAAACCCCAAATTTACACTTAGTCAATTTTCACAACTTTGGCAAACTTGGTTGCCCAGCTCGTCGGCACCTTTGCACGGTCGCCGCATGACTCAACAACCCTTCGTTCACCTCGTCGCACGATCATGTTGTTTGCCCAACTTGGGCGCGCCTCCAAATCGCCACACATGGGCGCCTCTACCCGAGACACACCTCCATTCACAATCTCAACACTCCACCAAGTCATCGTGCACACTTGCACAACGGGCGGGCGCTCACCCGTGTCACCGAAGAACCCGTGCCAAGTCGTCGCACAAACTGGGCGCTCCTCTGTTTCACCATTGCATGCACTTTCACACAAACCGGGTGCCACACACCCATGCACGCCTTCACCCAACCTTCGGGCGCCACACACCCATGCACGCCCTCACCCAACTACTATGCGCTCCTACCCACACCCTTCACCCACAACCGAGTCAAGCGAGTCTTCTTTGTGCAGCCCTGCCCAAGAATGGGCGCATCTCGACCTGCGCCTCTTCTCCTTAGTTCTGTGCACTTTAGACCTGCGCCTTACTCCTTTGAGCGAAGATGTTGAGTGATGATCAAATGTGTTGAAATGTCACCCAACACATCTCCATATATATGAGTGGCAGGGTGAGGTCCTGGCTGCCCAGCCGACTTGCCCACACCCTCAACGCCATTGCAAAAGCCTCTAAACATCAAGTCAGCCATCCCTCCAAACGCCCTTAAACATGGTCGTCTTGCCTTCATTTGCTGGTCGGCCCGTGGGTGCTCCTCCACGCTCCCATGCCTATAAATAACTTGCCCTCCTCCTGCACTTCATTATAATGCGTGCTAAGTCAAGGCTCGCTCCTCTCATGTCACACTTCACGCTGGAGCGTTCGCATAAGGACTGCAGGTCCTTACATCCTCCTCCACCTGAAGTCATTGTCGTCCTCGACAACATACCATCCTGGTAGCCATCCACCAAGATCAATAATAACTGCCTCATCCATGATGTCAACTCCTCCACATACTGCAAACATCCCTGCAACATATGTAGAACCACTATCTCTATCATGTCTCGCCTTGGCAACCACCTTTCACCAAGATCACCATACCCCATTGGTATGTCATACATCGGAAATCATCTCAATCCATGACCATTGACCATCTCGTCACAATCTCCACATGCTGCTCTTTATCATGGAAGGCTGGTCCCTCCATCTCAAGCTACATGCTCCCTGCAACATCTCATGTCAACCTCATCATGTGTCATCCTTATGTGAACTGCTGCCATGATACTCCAACATAATGCCAACACATCTCTGTACACTTCGCGACCCCATGTCTGAACTGGTTGAGTGATCAGTCCAACTGTCACGTTCAAACCATGAGAATGCACATCCTCATGCCACCATCAGCCGTTTCTCAGAACATCCTGTCACATCCTCAACTCGATCAAGAATCCATCTCCATACAAGTGTAAGCCATACTCAGGTCCATGAAGTAGTCCTCATCTCATCTGTAACATGCTGTCCATGATGTTTGGTACCAATGTGTTGTATGAAATCAACCACATCTATCCCAACATCATCATTCATATGTGTATCTCCTCAAAGTGAAGAGATCATCTCATCAAACTCCAACTCTTGATGTGCCACATCCAAGTCCATGAAGCAACCTCCATCATATCTGCAATGTGCCATCTCAAGTCTGCCATAGAAACAAGTATACACTTGTCTCATCTATTCATGTGTTGCCCATGATTATAGATCAATCAGCTCCCATGTGTCAAAAGTGGTTAAGTCTCGGTTCAACCCATGCCCCAAGTGTTGCCACAAGGCATCATCATCGTTGTAACTCCATCACTCCAAAGTGTCTCATATCGATCCTCCACATCAAGTCACTCTTTCAAGCCATTCCCATACATGTACTCGAAAGTATGCACCCCATCCTGCATCAAAGTCTCTGACCTCAGCTCCTCAATGCATAAGATCCTCCAATTCCACCATATACAAAGTCTCTATTAGTCACAACCTCATGTCATCATGAGCTCCATGAGTCATCTCCAACCAACATCACAGCAAGCATACAAGTCTTGGCCAAAAGGTCTCTGCAAGATGCCTCAACTCTCCATGTAGCAGGAATTCTCCATAGCCTGCTCAAAACTCCATCCAAGTCCATGGCCTTGTTGTACATAAGTGCACAACCTCTCCATCGGCTCATAAGTAAAACATCTCCATGTCACATCAGCAAATCCACCTGCACAACATCCCTGCCTTGGCACTCCTCATTGGATGCCCATAAGTGACATCTCTACAAGTGCTCCTGCACAATGTCCCTGCATAAGACTACCATGCTCCATGTCTCCAACCTGATGTCCATGAATAAGTTGCCCATGTAGTCCAACCAAGTAGACCCATCACAACAATTGGTCATCCTCATCCAAGTCTGCAATTTTCAGTCTAGTGAACTTGGCCACCCAACCATATCATCATCACTAGTCCCTTCCATCATAGCTCCCCCACTAAAGGTTCCACCAAGACTTGCTCTTGGTCTCGGTCATGAGAAGTCCACCCAAGCATCATCATACCCAAGAGTGTGCCCTCCAACCTATCCATGAGTCATGCCGGGCACTTAGCTAATGTGGCTAAAGCATGACCCAATCCTCTGCAACGATCATCATGTTCCTCCCTTGTCACGGGCCTTTGTACCTTCTATCATAAGGTCACAAACAACCCCAACAAGTCCCGCAATAGTCAACAATCCTTGCCTCTCCATACAAGGTCTCATCATAGACATCCATGGTAAGATGCTCCCTAGAATCGACAAACTGATTTTGCCCTTCCTTGCATACGATCCATCTACCAAATTCTCAAATGAAACACAAGTATCAATAGTACTTACATCATCATCATGAGGTTCCTCCATATGAGTATCCTCACCTATCCATGTCTGCAAACTACACGATCTTGAATCCAACTTGATTGATCTCAAGTTCATCCTCCATCGTTATCACATCTGCAACATCTTCAACTATCAAGACTTCCTCTTCCTCGTTAGCACAATCTGCAACTTCATCTTCCTCCATTGTCCAACCAAGTTGAAGAAGTTCGTCTTCAACATTATTTTCCAAGACTTCAAGTTTCTCTCGAATTTAGGGGTTCTCCTCTTTCATCCGCTTCAACCTGTATAAGGTAAGCAAGAGCTTCCCTTTGCATTCTTCCAAACCTGCCATGTCTTGTTGTTTAGCTTGGCCCAAGCACTAAGCTTCACCTCTGCTAAACCTATTTCACCATTCACCAGCTTCACCAAGTTCCCTGCAACCATGAACCAGCCCTTGTTCCACTTGTATGTGAAATTAGCTTCCTTCACCTGCAAGTACCTACTTCCACTGTCACTTTGTCACGAGCAACCTTGCTCTAACACCAGCTCCAATCGAGCTCTGATACCAACTGTCACTCCCCTACACCTACGGTAGTCTTTCAACTGCTTATAGCGAGGTGCGGCACTACCAACCGTTTTCTTTTCACCAATACTTACGATTGTAGACTACGCCTTAACATTCCATAGTTTTATTTTCATTACCAAGTATTATTACGTTTCCTTTATACCAATGAACACCCATACACATTCATTATCAACATCATTATACAAGAGAAATGCACAACAGTATAAAGGGAGGGGAAACTCCCTGCAATACGAGTCTGCCCGAATCAATATATTATACAATCTTCACTTTTACAAAGTACAAGTTAAATCTTGGGAAACCCCAAATTTACACTTAGAAATTTTTCACAACTTCGGCAAACTCAGTTGCCCAGCTCGTCGGCACCTCTACACGGTCGCTGCACGACTCACCAACCCTTCGTTCACCTCGTCGCACATTCGTGTTGTTTGCCCAACTTGGGCGCGCCTCCAAATCACCACACATGGGCGCCTTTGCCCGAGGCACACCTCCGTTAACAATCTCAACACTCCACCAAGTCACCATGCACACTTGCACGACGGGTGGGCGCTCACCTGAGTCACCCAAGAACCCGTGCCAAGTCATCGCACAAGTCGGGTGCTCCTCTGTTTCACCGTTGCGCGCACTTTCGCACAAACTGGGCGCCACACACTCGTGCACCCCTTCACCCAACCATCGGGCGCTACACATCGGTGCACGCCCTCACCCAACCGCCAGGCGCTCCTGCCGACACCCTTCACCCACAACCGAGTAAAGCGAGTCTTCTTCGTGCAACCCTGCCCAAGAATGGGTACATCTCGACCTGCGCCTCTTCTCCTTAATTCTGCGCACTTTAGACCTACGCCTAACTCCTTTGAGCGAAGGTGTTGAACGAAGATCGAATGTGTTGAAATTTCACCCAACGCATCTCCATATATATGAGTGGCAGGGCAAGGTCCTGGCTGTGCAGCCAACCTGCCCATGCCCTTAATGCCATCGTAAAAGTCTCTAAACATCAAGTCGGCCATCCCTCCAAATGCCCTCAACCATGGTCGGCTTGCCTTCGTTTGTTGGTCGGCCCATGGGTGCTCCTCCACGCTCCCACGCCTATAAACAACTCGCCCTCCTCCTGCACTTCATTATAACACGTGCTAAGTCAAGGCTCGCTCCTCTCACGTCGCACTTCAAGTTGGAGCGTTCGCATAAGGACTGCAGGTCCTTACACTTGGTGTCCAGATTACCATGGTGCAAATTCTATATGATACTTTTCTTCACAATACTTGCGTATGTAGGCAACCTTGCTTCAGTGTCCAGATTACCATGGTGCAAATTATGTATGATACTTTTCTTTACAATACCTACGTATGTAGGTGACCTTGCTTCATAGGAATCACGTATAATTTCTCAAAAGTTTCCTTTACTATTCAGGTTTGCATCAAGGAAAACACATTATCCATAACACCAACAATCTCCCCCTTTGGACTTGATGGAAACCACTTTCGTGTTTGGTCACCACCTATAATCACCTATAAACACACTTGCAAATACCAAGACTTCTCACTAATCTTCTCTCCCCCTTTGAAATCAAGGGAAAAGGGCTAACCAATATTGAATGAGGGATTCTCTCCCCCTTTGTAGAGAGGACCACTATAGGACCGATCTAATGAGAATGAAAACTCCATACTGACCATGCTCCCCTTGAGCATATTCTGGACCTTCTAAATATATACAATAAAAGAACGAGGCTTTATGATTCAACCAGTTATGACCCTTACTATCACCAATGACTCAAGATTACATCAATCACCCAACATAGTGGGGTTACATATTTGACCCAACATTACATCAATTGTCCAAAATAATGGGATGACATACATAGCCCATACATGACTTAATTTTACAATGATTACAACACGGGTCTTTTCATGACCATTACATCAAGAGACAAATAAGACACTTATAGCAAGAACCTACACCATGAGGTAGTAAGACCATGATATTAATTAGAAATCATCATTCTCCATATATGAATCTACAACATAAACATATGATAGTAGCAACATGAACATCCTCATAATCAAGAAGTAATATAAGATAAGGCAATGCGACATAAATCATCAACATGTGTCCAAGTATGTAATGCTCCAAACGTTAGCAACCAACTGTAGAAGAGGCATAAGATTGTTCCATAGAGATCTGTGATCAACTCATCCCCTTGAATTGATTTCATAAAGGTCAACATGCTCTTTCCATTTGTAGGAAGATACTAAATCCTCAAGTACTAAAGAAATATCAATTTCTTGTATCACAACACCATAAGAAACATATAATTTTTTTTTTTTTCATCCATCAACAACATATGTAAGAATCAAGATTACCTTCAGCATCACAAGACATAAAAATGAACAACAACATCATCAACCAACATCTTCAATATAACATATGTATCTTTCTTATTAATGTTTTACAACAATAACTTTTCACATGTGGCTCAAGCAACATATAGGCATCATCCATAACTTCATCATCACTAATGATAGAATTATGAGAGTAGCATATGTATCTTCAGCAATAACAATAACAACAACTATGCATCACCAATGATATGTACTCATCATAAACATCACTATGCAACAAAAAATGTTTAAGGAACCATAATGCCAACAATGGACCATTTAAAAGCATAGCAGATGCTCCCCCTGAACCTATGCCAACTATTTACTATCAAATCTGATCATATCCACCTCATCAATCAACAAATCCAAATAACCATAACAACAATAAAATTTTGCAACAACTCATGAACCATCATGAAACAACATAATTCCAAAGCAGCATATGGGCATTATTTAACAGTATCCAGTAAATCAATGTCATTGCCAGAATTCAAATAACCAATTGATAAAAACATATGAGAGGCTCCCCCCCAATCTGTGCCACTGTTTATTCATCATTGAGAAATATACATGACTGTCTAGACCAAAAACAACGTATACATGTGACTGTCCTTCATGTGATCTACGTACAGAAAGTAAAATGCTGATTTTCCACAACTACAAATCCCCCTAAACATGACATGTTTGTTCATGTTCACTGTAACTTCATCAAATTCAACATCAGTAGTATGAAAATTACCAAAATATTAAAACAACACAGGGAAACATCATCCACATATGCATACCTGCCCTTGAGATCATACACCAGTAATCCTGTGGATCTGATAGTTATCATCTATTCTACATGAGGTTATGTACCTCACATTCACTTCTATAGTCACCATTAGAAGAACACATTAGGAAAAATAGATTGAAGTTGGGACCATATTATTTTAATTTTACCTCTTATTTCTACCTAAATTCTTCTCTATTAGCACATATAATTTTTCTGTATTTCTGTATCCTCTTGCTATAACCTTTCTAGTTTCTTCGTCTATAACTTTGCATTTAGTTGATGTAAATACAATTATACGTCCTTTGTTAGCTATTTGACCTACACTTAGAATATTATTCTTTAGCCCTTGAACTAATAATGCATAAACTTCTTATGCATACTTCTCAAGTTTGATTCTACCTTTTCCCATAACTTTTGCTAGAGCACTATTTGAATCACCTTACCATCTTTGTTTTTCTTGAGAGACTCAAACTTGTCCTTATCTCTAGTTATGTGATGAGAGTATATGCCATCTATGTACCATTCTTCTTCATCTTCAAATGAACAAAAAGCAAGGCCACACCTTATCAGTTCTTATTCTTTTTTATTATTATGAGAAGTGTTGGTGGATCCAATATTTTTGTATGATTGCTTGCCATGTTGTCCGTGGAGATCCATTGACTTATTCTTGCATTCTTTTTCTACATTCCCAAACTTGTTACAAGCATAACACCTTATATGACCAAAAAATAGAGCCAAGGAATCATAATATGTCTATTTCATATTCCTTCTATTGCAATCAATAGCTTTGTGATCAAATATGTTGCAAGAAAAACAATGTCCCTCAAAGAAACCTGAGTACCTCGTAGCTTATGACCTTCTTGTTCAGTGACTATTTTCTTGAGATCGAAACAATCTACTTCTACAATTGGACACAACATGTCCATAATTATGACATATAAAGAATTCAACATTATTGATCATAGGAAGGAATCGATTAATGTTTTTGTTATTGGGAGAAAATGATTTGTTTTCAAAATTCATCTTCCTTGGACGTTGATCTGGTTGACTTCTTATCTCTTTAATAGGAATTTTAGATTTTGTGTTGTTATCCTTGCACAATCCTGTGAACTAGATTATGATTTTATAGTTTCATGAAAACAATATCATATTTAATGGAAGGAGACCTTTGACTATTAATAATGTTATCCAAAATCTTAATACTATCTTGAAATCTCAAGTGTTTATCCTTTTCTTCTAATTTACCTTTTAGAATGTTTACCTCAACCTCCATCCTTTGATATTGTTCTTCCTTTTCCATATATTACTTCCTCATTCCTTTTTCAACCTTTCTTCCTTCTTCTAATTTCTCCTTTAATTCAATAATCTCTTACTTCAACCCATTCTCTCCTTCAAATAATTGAAGTATCTCTTCATTTCGTTTTTTTTCACTTTTCAAGATCTACTCTTAGAGAAACGATCTCAACCTCAAGTGCTTCACAATATTGTCTATATTCTATTGCATCATTTACTAATTTAACATGATCCCTGTTATCATATGCCTACAACTTATCCTTAAGAGTGTTAATCCTTTTTAAGGAAAAATCAAGTTTTCTTCTAAGATTAAGAATTTGCTCTAACCTATCTTCTTATGAATTGGTAAATCCATATGACATAACATACTCACCTTTTGATACATCATTTTCTTTAGAAACAATATTACCTGTTCTCCTGATGAACAATCTCCCTTTGTTTTTCCTTCATGGATTGCATGTAGATCATCATATACTTCCTTTGCAGTGGTCTACTATATAACCCTTTTTAATGTTGAATCATGTATGCTATTAATGATGTCACTTAATGCCTTATTATTCTTTTTCACTTCTTCACCTGATGGGCATAGTTTAGTGTAACCATTTCATACTAAATGCCAAACATTAGAACCAAGTTCCATTAGATTAGACATCATATTTTCTTTCCATTCTTGATAATTATCACAACTTAGCATAGGCAGACCTCTATTGTCCATCGTTTCTGACTTGCCTTGTTCTTCTGTTACAGATTGTGCTTTACCCATAAATGAAAATATTTCCACAGCATAAAATGCATCACTGTCATTGCTCTCTTGAATTGAATTATTCCTTTTATCTACTTTCTTATTTTGCTTCTTTCCCATCATCCATGATCCACTTCAAGCGATCAAGCTTAAATTGGGTTGAATTTATCTGATTCAAAGTGTTGGAAAAAATATTGTGGGGGGCGGGGGGGGTGGATCAATATTTTCATTTATTTTAAACTTTTCATTTCATATTCTAATTTCTATATGCTACTGTCATTCATGCAACCAACATATGTACGCAACTTCATTAAAGGAAAACAACGTATATCCAGTTAACTAAATTTTCATATATTTCATCATATGTTCATCTTTAACCAGTGCATCATTACTTCATTATTCATTATTTAAACAATAGTCATGAGTAGTAAGAGGAGAAAAAATAATCACACATAAGAAATACATCAACACATGAGAACACCAACATTTTTAGGTGGAAACTCAACATGGGAGAAAACCACCACTGTCATAGTCTCTGTCTTATTCTTTTATTACTAAGAAAACTTCTTACAATTTTGTACTGGTGCATATTCTTACCAGTATGAAAGCACCCACCTCCAGAAGCCTACAACCTTCTCTCATTCTCCAACACCCACTGGAAGGGAGCTAAAACCCCCTGATCTCATTATCGGTTCCTACCAAAAGGGAGAAGCTACCCCCTGCACAAATTTACTAACTACCACTGGAAGGAATCTCTGACTCCCTCACTAAAGGATTCAACCCTCAACACCTCTTATGTAACACAGTTCATAATTTTTCATACTAGATCCACCTGACTCAAAACATCAAACCTATAGGCCACCCTTAATCATATTTTCATACTGGACCCACACCCATCATTAAGCTTAATACCAAATTGAATACTAAATCTAAAAGACAATCAGTGAACCAACTGAATCACTGTAACATCAATCACTGAAATGAATCTCAATCAACCATTGCAACTAGATCAGACCAATCCTTATTAGATATAAACCATTGGATCATACCAATGCACAACCATTCATCAATATACCAAACCATATACCATTAATTATCACAAAATCATAATGTTTTTCCTACAGACCTTGATCAAACATACATTAGAATGTATATGTTACTGTTCTGAAGCACACCCGTGTATATACGTGTTTCCTCCGAAGAAGGCCTGCGTACAAATCTCAAATCACTGACTACTGCATTTCTGTAATACTGAAACAATCACTGAATCATGTACAAAATCAATCACAAATCACTGAACCAATTACATATCACCATACTATAACATCATTACCAATCAATGTTCTATTCCACAATCAATTCAACCCTATCAAAACTGTTAAACACAAATCATCATGATATAGACATCATTGACAAACAACAACAAAGACACTAGACATCATCATCTATAAACATCTTGTATCAGTTCAAACCCTAGTTTGTATACGCAACTTCCACAAGAAATATCCGCATATGTACGTTCTTACCATACATAACAATCACATACATATCTTCACATACGAAAAGTTTTTTCTTAGAATATATATGCGACCTTACAGAAATGAATCTACGTATGTATGCGACTATTCCCAAACACACCTGTGTACAGATCTGAAAACTTTCACTGCAAACATAACTTCACATTATGCAACCTTCACTGTAAAAAATGTAGACTAATGAATAGTTCATTTAGATCAAAATATCATTATAATTAAAGATTCATCATTACTAGCTACTTTGACATTTACAACAAGTAAATCAATCAAGCATACTTTCAGATCTAAGTCTTCTCCATGCTCCCTGGTGCACACCTGTTCCAAATCAGACCACACATGTATAACCCATTACTTGAACACACAACACCTTTATCTCCATCTCCTTATATATATTTAGCCTTAACCAATACCTTAGGTAAATCCCTTGATAATGTCGTTAGTATTCTTTGACGAGATCAAATAACTATTGTCGCTCCAATTACTATGGGCCAATACCATGGAAAAGACCCCTAGTATCCAGATTACCATGGTTCATATTATGTACACAACTTTTCTTCACAATACCTGTGTATGTACATGACCTTGCTTCACATGACCCGTGTATACTTTCTCAAACTTTAAATTTACCATCCATATGTCTCAGAACTAACATTCCTTTTTCCATACCATCTATAGCATCTGCATAACGATCATGTCGATATATTTATCAATTAGGTTTCCATCGAGGACAATACATTATCCGTATTGCCAACATAAACAACATTACCAATGGTAGCTTCTTTTAGCAGAAACCTTCATGATTTTCTCCTTTTACTCCATTTGTCTTTTCCCCCTCTCCTTTAATCATAGTCTCCTCATTTCCTATAATTTCTATATCATTGATAATCCTCCTGGAAAATATCATCCTAGGATAGTTGTTGGCATTATGTTTCTGGTATGGTTATATGTTGATGGAAACACCCATGGCATGGCTCACAATATGATGAGAATTAAGAAGTACGCAGGAGCACAGTTCAGAAGATGCGTACCCGCAGGTATGCCATGCAGGGACCACGTCCAGACACGCAGGTTACCCATTCATGAGG
Source organism: Pinus taeda (assembly GCA_000404065.3). NCBI lineage: Eukaryota > Viridiplantae > Streptophyta > Pinopsida > Pinales > Pinaceae > Pinus > Pinus taeda. The sequence goes on along the minus strand of APFE031617420.1, from coordinate 35,159 downwards.
TGCGTACCCCAGTGCACACACTTCAAGGCAGTAAAGCGCGCACACGTGGGGTTTCTTATGTTTAACCCTTGGTATTTAGCCAACGGTATTGTGTTATTATGGTTTTGGCCCATGGTATTGGTCCATGATTTGAGGAAGATCTTGCCTCTATAAAGCAAAGGAGATCATTTGGCTTGTGCATCTTTTGAAAATCGAATATCTTAAGATCTGAAATATTGGGTTCTCGGTTTAAAAGCTTGATCTATAAAAGAGAAGTTGAAAGCGAATCTGTGAAGGGTGATCTCTCGAGCGCAAGATCAGATCTGATCATCTAACTTTATTTCGGCCCTAATCAGAGGTATGCAGGTGTTTAATGGTGCGAGTGCGTGGGCACGCAGAGCAGAAGAAGGATAAGTGCGTGGGTACGCAGGGGAGACAAAGGCGCAGTGCGTGGGTACGCAAAGGCAACGAAGGCGTAGTGTGTGGGTACGCAGAGTGACGGAGGTTCAGGTGCGTACGCACAGAAAAAGTACGTGGCGTGATAGTGTCTTTGGGTGCGTGGCTTCAGTGAAGTACGCGATGCGATAGTGTATTTGGGTGCGTATTGTACGCAGTGCAGTAGAAGAAGCAGTGCGTGGTCACGCACTGCAGCAGAAGGAACTCTGCGGGTATACGCAGAGAAGCTGAGGGTGAAGTGCGTAGCGACGCAGACCAAAGAAGGGAAAGTTGTGTATCTGTCTCATGACTATCTGTTGATTGAATTTTTTTTCTATTGATAAGGTGTTCTGGGTTTAGTTCTGTGTTGTTGATCTGGTTACTGCTATTGATTGTGAAATCTACATGTACTTGATGATCATTTGATCTTTATGGATCCAGTTTGAAAATTTATGAAAAGTGGTCCTTAAAAGAAAAAGAAGTAGGGGGTTGTAGCTCCCTTCTAGGAGAGACTGGAAAACGAGAGAGAGTTGTAGCTCTCTGCAGGTTGCAGCCTGCGTACTGGTAAAGGACCGCACTAGTACAAGACCATTGTAAAAGGAGTTTCTAATTTGAAAGAAGATAGAGACATATTGCAGCAGGTGGTTTTCACCCACATTGGGTTCCCACCTT
>APFE031617420.1:0-26562 GCA_000404065.3 Pinus taeda | reverse complement strand
AGTCAAGTTATGGTTCAACCTACCAAGTTGTTTTGGAAGGCATCGAAGCATGTGTTGAGATACCTCAGATGCACATCTCAGTATGGATTGTGGTACAAACGGACAGAGGGAGTGAAGCTTCAAGGCTTCATAGATGCAGATTGGGCAGGGAGTCCATGAGACTAGAAGAGCACTTTTGGAGGAATCTTCAACCTTGGTTCAGCTGCAGTTTCCTGGTACAACAGGAAATAGAGGTCAGTTGCACTTAGCTCAACAGAGGTTGAATACATGACTTCCAGTCAAGCAGCATGTGAGGCCATTTGGATGTGGAAGATTCTAATGGGATTGTTTGGTCAGAGGATGGATCCAATTGTGATCTATTGTGATAATCACAGTTGTATCAAACTCTTTGAGAATCCAGTATTTCATGATAGGTCCAAGCACATAGATATCCAGTACCATCATCTGCAAGACTGTGTGGTCAAGAGGATCATGTTGTTACTGTATGTTTTGACCGAGGAACAGGATGCAAATATTTTGACTAGGGCATTATCAAAATGCAAGTTCGAGTTCCACAAAGATAGGATTGGGGTGACTGATAATTCCTTTCTTATTGAGAGGGAGTGTTGAAAATAGAAACAAGAAATGCTAAAAATAGAAGTGTTAAAAATAACATCTCTATAAATAGCATTTCGAGATACATTCCAATTTTAGTTAGTCCCTAAACTAAAATTGAAAATAAAAATTCGAATTTGATCTTAGCAGTTGTTTGTAAAATAATTAATTAATTCATCTTGAGTTAATTAGTTGTAGGAAATCAAACATGAAGTCTATGTGAAGACATGCAACAGTTTCTCCATTGGTTGAGGAAGTTATCCCTTGATTAAAGGAGATCAGGATGAGTTGTACTTTGAGTTGTAATTAGTTAGCTCAGTTAACTGAGTTAAGTCCTATTAGATTAGTTCAAATAATTTGTTGAATAAATTCTGAGTTCAATTAGTTAATGCATGCATACATGTAACTGCTACACTTCAGATAACTGAATATTCTTTCATAAATAACTCATGCATGTTAGTTCAGTCAGAGACCCAGTTGAGATCAAATGATGGGACAATGTATTATCAGTTGCAAGAATATTCCATTGAGGATATGTCTTGCATGTAGAAGGAATTCATTCCTTGGAGATTGCGCAAATACTTTTGAGTTTGATGAGTGTGTGATGAAGCTAATTCACATAGGTGGCAGCATTGGACCCCAAGAGAAACTGTGTAAGGAAATAAGAGGCTTGGAGGGCTGAGAGAAGGCATATGTTGTGTCTATTCAGTCTGTGACTTGTATTGTTGGATTGTACTAAGAGAAGGATAGCTTGTGAGCTAATGCTTTGTGTAATCTGAACATATTTCCACTTGTATGATAATACAGAGATCGGGGTTTTTTAGCTGAGGCTTTCTCCAGAGTATTCTTCTATGTTCATGTGTGATTGATTTCTCATTCTCTGTTATATGTGTTCTATTTGATCTTGCTTATAATCGATTAAGCTTCTGCAAGTTTGTTTGTAGAAGTAGATCAAGTATTTTGCTTTAGTATATTGCATTATCAGGTGATCTACAGTGGGAAATTCTACAATAATATTGAATTCATTCAAGTGCTCAGTAATTGAAGCACCCTCCTTCATCTTGAGATTATAAAGTTTCTTCATCAAGAACACTTTGTTTGATTTCGTGTTCTTCTCATATAGATCATGGAGCTTCTTCCATAATCCTTCTATCGTCTTTTCTCCGGACAAATTGAAATACACAATTTTTGCTAGTTATTGGAAGATTGTTACAATCGTCTTTCTCTCTAGCTTATTCCATTCTTCATATGTCATCAATGAGGGTTTCTTTGTTGTGCCCTCAATCAGAAAATATTTATCTTTTAAAATCAGTATATCCTCCATCTGTGATTTCCATAGGGAAAAATTATCCCCGCTCAACTTCTCCATATCAGTAATTGTTGTCTCCATTCTCAATAAAATTCATGCCCCTAAAGAATAAGCTCCACTTATGATAGACAAATTTGGTTATCACACTTATGAGAGGCATTAAGCCTCATTGTCGCACGCCAAAATAAATATTGTAACACTACAACAAAACCGTAATGCCTTGACACCACAGATCAATTGATCAATGCTTAGTTTTTCTGCAAAGGCTATGGGCCTGTTAAGAAGATGAAGGACTCACTGTGTCCAATAGACTCTCTGCATCCACGACTTCCACACAACGTCAGACTCACGGATAAAAATTTCTCAACGTCCTTAACGTTCACACCAGTAGTCTATGCCTTTGGGTAAGCAACAATATCACTCGCAGCTTAGACATTGTGTCCTCTAACCAACAACTCCATGTTTATCGCAAGTAAAAATTCCACGACAGTCTCCACACTCACAACCGTTAGCTTTGATACCAGTTTTTGAGATTAGAGAAGCACAATAGAGAATAAATCATAACAGACACAACAAGAGATAACAGGAATAGGAAAAATTCATTAAAGAGAGCAAAAACTACAATGGAGAAAAAAATCACAGATTTCTATTATACACAAACCTTGGCCTTGGCTTGGATTGCTTAGGTAGAGGAGAGATTACAAATTTATAGATGAGGGAAGCTCTAGAATTCTCCAATTCTCTCATGTCGAATACATGACTGCACAATGCAACAAATGGATAGTGTAGTAGGTTGGGAGTGGTGGAGTAGAGTCACTGCCAGATGGTGTTGTTAGTGGCAATAAGTGCCAATGTTGTCATTGGATTTCACATTTAACATAGGTTTCATTTATGTCAAATTGACTTATGTGTTTATGACTAGAAAAAATGTTTGTGTTGTAATTCATATACCAGTGTCGTTGTTAGAGTCAGAAATGATTTGATAAATCTTATATCAAATAGGTTTAATTTATGTCAAATTGGCTTCTGTGGTTATGGTTAGAAAATTTTTCTGTGTTGTAATTCATGTACTTGTGTGGTTGTTGGAGGTAGATTAATAGACCCAGTAATTAGAATGTAAAAATGATTTCCTAATGGCTTTTAACATATTTGCATTGTTTTGGAAAGTTTTTTAAAGACATTGAAAGCTAGCTATGGTTTAATGCAATATATTATTGGTTTATTCTTACAGGGGCTACTATGAACTTGCAATACTTCAACAACCCTATGTGGCATGGTACTATTCCTTCTCACTTTAATTATATTTTATAATCCTTTTTGAATCATAATTGTGGCATAAACTATTGCCATTTGTTCAATTACTCATGAACCTTAGTTCTACTCTCTTGAATGTTTTTTAAAAATTGATGTAAACTCTGCAACTCCAATATCTTCATTGTAGACTAAGCTTGAACATGTTTACAACTCCACTGTCTTCGTTTTAGACTAATATTGAGCTTTTATGTCATCTTTTTATCTCATGTGAAAGTCGCAGTTAGCAATTTTTATGTATATTTAGTAATGGTGGTAGATGGTTTTTTGATGTATAATTTAAATATTAACCGTATTTATGAATTTCATTGAGATTGGTTAGTTGTTGTTATTACAAACCAACATTTATGAGTTTTATTAGGGACTTAATGATATTTATTTTAAGAAAACCTTCACTTTTGGAATTCACCTTACTTGGGATCTTATAGACAAATTAAGTATACATGCTTACTTTCATTTCATGAAAATTTGTTCATTTCACGAAATTTTGCTAAGTTTCTTTAGTTTGAGAATATCTACAATATGACCTTTTGGCTTTTAGTGGATGACATCAAAGACAATCTTTATATTTACTAGCATTTTCACCAAAAGGGTGCAAAGACATGTCGATAAAAGTATAAATTAATGTAGAATGATGTAGAGTGATGTAGAGTGATGTAGAGGTAGCACTGTAAGAAACAAGGATGTGGATATGGAAGGCATGAGGAATCAGGAAGCTAAAGTATTGCTAAGTGGCATTTATGGACAGTCAATGTAATGTTGAATGTCCCAAAAGAAATTTTAAAAGGTTTTATGCTCTTATGCAATTTTGAATAGCATTTTAAACTTTATTAGCTTGTAGCATCTACTACACAACCCACTTTTTGTATAAAAGTGCAAAACATATATTATGGATATTATTAAAACTAATAGTTAAAGGAAGCATCATGGATAAACTTTTCAAACAAAATCATCATAATCAAAATCACAACTAATTAAAGCAATAATTAATAGCACTTACCTTCTTTCAAATGACAAATTGGCTGACAGAGGAGCAATCTCTCTAGTTTTATTCATTCACTCATGCAATTAAGATAGAAATGAATTTTTGTTAAGTCAAATTAATGATTGTTTTTTCAATCATACCTATGCCTTTTTCATGGGAGGGACTAGCCACCTTAATTTTGGACATCAATATTTGTAATTGTCAATAATAATTGTATTAGTTATTGTTTGATATTTCACATATGACGTAATCCCCCTTCGTTCACCATGTTGTAAATCTTCAATTTTGTTAGCATACTTTGAACATAAACATATGCCACTCATTGTTGGGGAGCTTAGTAATGCCTACTACACCTTTTTAGAGACTTGATTTACCTTCATGATCCATGTTCTGAAAGTTCAATGTTGCCCAACTACCATTAGTAATTTAAAAATAAATATATACCACTCCTTTCTAGTGGATACCTAATGATACGAACTACATAGAGATAAAACAATGAAATGTCAACTACATAGAACTTAATCATCACTTGCAATGAATGAGTAGTCTAAACTTTCATCCCTTCAAAACCAGCTACACAGAATGTAATCATCACTTGCAATCAACAAGTAGTCCAAACCTTCATCCCTTCAAACCTAGCGACCCCACTTCCTTTTGCTAGGGTAAGTGAGGGAGGTTATCTAGGGCCTACCTTCATTTAATCCTACCGAATCTACTAACAAGGAGTGTAATATTATTGTGATTTTTAGAGGTGTTGTGACTATTAAGGCTCTTAATCTCCCTAGTGATGAGGAAAGCATATTCTTGCAGTTTGGATATCCAAACTAATGGAAGACAAAGTATATAGCAAGTTTCACTAGTGACCAAGATGGCAGGCAAAAATCATATACCAGTCTTTGCTTTGAATCCAAGCACAAGTATAAACTTATGGATTGAAGCTTTTAAAAGTTGGATGATGAATTGTAGCCGCATCAATTCATTAACAATTGAAAGCATAGAACCAAAGCCCAACTGTTGTGGTTCCAAAAGTAGCTAGAAACAGTCTTAAATAAAGATTTCCTATCAAGATTTGATGCCCAATTGTAGTCGCATCGGCCTCTTGACAGACTGAGAAAGAAGTTGAATCATTTTGTTCAACAAGGTTGCCATTTTTAGCATTCTTGCAAGTTGGCTTGTAAACTTACACAACCATATGCACATTAGACTTCAATGGATTGGGTCAAGGAATTCCAATGAGACATGGGATGGATTATAGACAATGAGGAGCCTCTTCCTCCTCAGAGGCTTGACTTTTGCATATGCCTCTAAACACTATGATGAGTTACATGCGTCTTCATCAGAATCTTATTGCCCGACGTCGCTCGGTCATGCGGACAAAACATGAGAGACATTTTCTTGGTGGCTACGATTTCCACAGTTCGACTCATTCACATATCTTACGAAACATGTATCGCAGTCATAAAGAACCGAATCGATCACCAGAGCTTATGTTGGAATTACTGGATGGTTTGGTTGCTAACATCGAATACATTAATGTGTATTTCGACATTTCTCCTTGTTATTCTTCTGGGTTGTGCAACTTTGGCCACTGAGAGCATCCAAGAGGTCGTGACTCAGAAAAGGCGAAGTACCAGAGCCCCGGCTCGATGGTTTTATCATAAGCATTTGAAGAGCAGGCAGTGTGTTCATCTATTATGGCGTGAACCTTCCAGCCTCATTACACCATTTATCTACTTGTATGACTTGTGGGAAGAAGTAATGGGGACATTGTTGTATAGCTTGTTATCTGTTGTAGTACTTGTATGACTTGTGTGAAGAAGTAATGGGGAACATTGTTGTATAACTTATGGGAAGAAGTAATGATGGAGATTGTTGAGATTAGCACGCCAGCTGTTGTTGAGGATGACTAATCTCAATAGTATCACTATAAAAAACCTCACAATAAAATGCCTACCAACATAATTATTAATAATTTTTAGTTTTATTGAGTTGAAAATAATCCAAACATTTAATTTTAATATTATTAAGAAATATATCTATTAGAATTTAGTTATTATTATTACAAAATTAAAATAAAATAAAATAAAAGTCTATTTAATAAAAAAATTAAATAAATATTATAAAATTATAATTTATTTATTATATAATTGTAATTTAAGGAAAAAAATATATATATACTAATTATTCTAGAATGAAATAATATTGTAATAAATTATAGTTTGATGTATTTTAATTTGATTTTAGTTTTGACTTATTATGAGGATAAGTATTAATTTTCTCTATAAGCTATTTTTTATAAAAAAATTTGCACCTAGAGTTTTTTGTCAAAAATAAATTTGCATCCTGAAAGATTTGATCCCTCTTGACGCTTGATAAACTAGGGTTTAGATGGATGATGGAGTTAAGATAAAGTATAACAAAAAAAATTTATTAATAATTTAATATAAACCAATCTAGATCCATCTTAACTTCAATCTATCAAGTGTTGAGAAGGATCAAATCTCTTAAGATATTAACATTTTTTCAAATTTTCCAAAAAACAAATTCACACTTAAAAGAGATTTGGTTTATTTGATCCCTCTCAATATAATTAAAATTAAGATGACTTGAACTAATTAAGCAGATGAGCATGTGTATTTTAGGAATATTTTGGGATTGAGTTTCCAAAATTTTAATTTAATTATCAATAATTATTAGGTGGATGGTCAGGATTTAACCTCCATAGAATATCCTATAATATACTTAGTAATACACAAATGACAAGTTAACATTCAACTCCAAAATAGTTATATTCTTTTTATCTTTTAATTAAATCGATTTATTAAAAGAAATATCATATGAACTTTTGTCATATAAATATGAGCGATGGCCTTTTGGGAGTGTGGTATTAATAAGTCATAGTATTGTAACAAAGTCTACATAGTAAAATAGGATGATCTATGATTAAGAATCTTGTTGCATTTTTTTGTAAAGGTTTATATGTGTAACTTATGTATCAATTATTTTTATAACTAATAATAATAATTCTATGTTATATGTGTAACTTATATATTAATTATTTTATAATAATAATAATAATAATTATTTAATATAAAGTTATAATTAAGTAATTTTCAAGAATTTTTTTTTTAATTTTTAATTTTTAAATTTGGTAATCTAAAATGCAACATGACTTTAAGTGTTTTGATGCCTATGCACACTTCTCACTTATTTAATTTATATCAGTGCACTAGTATTATATCAAGTCAAATAAATAATCATCAATATTTTAAATAAATAAAATGCATATTTAAATACAGATATTAAGTATGATTTTTTATTTTTATTTTTTATATTGGGAAAACTTGTCATAGCTCAGTTGTCAAACTAACATTGGGGACAACCATCACACTGAGGGCAACCATCACACTAGTGGTTTCATCACACTAGGGGAAACCACCAACAGTGGGGACAACCATCACACTGGGGGAAACCATCACTGACTGCTATCCACAAATAGGTTGGCTCCTCACTATTATTCAAAGAATTAAACCATACCACCTGTAATTACCCGGTGTGGTCTCTAAGGGGGCGGATTTCACTTCTGTGAGATGCTTTTGGGTCTTGGGCCATTAACCTATTTCCTTACGTCTAATAAAAATGAACTCTCTTCGGAAAAATATAATTCCTACTTTTCATTTCTGTGATTCATTCTATGCATAGGAGTTTGCTCCTAGTGTTTGGGAGTTTGCTGAGGTCTAGTTGGTTGAAAGATTCTCTCCAACTAGTTAGCTTCCTAGATTGGTGTGTGGTTGAGATATTCACTCAACCAAAAGGTTGTATGTCCAAGATAGACTATCTATCTTGATGTATTTATATTATATTAATATTTTAATGTGAATACAATTTTATGTGCTTTATGAAAGTTTAACTTGGTATCAGAGCCTGACTATGGGCCTACTCCCTCATGGGAGGGCTCATGAGAAAGAGTAGAGTAATAATTGAGAGTGTCAGTATAGTTTGTTTATAATATGGTTTTATGTGTTTTGTTTTTCTGGGAGTTTGAGGAGTATTATGTTGTAAGAAAAGTCAAACTTCCCACCCATCTTACGTTGTCAACGTGGAGAGAACCTCTCAATATGAAGGAGCGGATCGATGAAGGTAACGAAAAGAGGAAACTGGGGAATTCAAGGTGGATATTTCTTTGAGTGGTCAACTAGAAACCACTTTGGAAGTGCAAGTTTGTGGTAAGCCAGAAACCACTTGTGGGAGTGTATGTAAGTGCAGGTTTGTGGTAAGCTGGAAACCACTTTGCAGTTTAAGTTTGTGGTAAGCCAGAAACCTCAAGTATGAGAGTGAAGTAGACAGGGATTCTTGTAGGCATGGTTTAGGGTCAGTTGAAAAAACCATGGGTATGGTTTAGGGTAAGTCAATAAAACCTAGAGCATGGTTATGGGTAATCCAAGAAAACCCATGATGACGATGATGGAGGGGTATTTACAAGTACAGGTACACGTATGCAGATAATGGTTGACTGAACCATGTATACGAAGGACACCCTAGTGTACTAGCGGTTGCAACAGTTGGTATTCATGCATTTTGGTAGATGGTTTCTCCTTTATATTGACGTCAACATATTCTTTTTTTTATCATGTTTGTAGACACCAAGACCACAGTTAGACTTTGTTGATTGAGATCGTGACAAGTTGGCATTAAAGGGGGGACTTGAAAAAATATAATTCCTACTTTTCTTTTTTGTGATTCATTCTATGCATAGGAGTTTGTTCCTAGTAGTTGGGAGTTTGTTGAGGTCTAGTTGGTTGAATGATTCTCTCCAACTAGTTAGCTTCCTAGATTGGTGTGTGGTTGAAACATTCACTCAACTGAGAGATTGTATGTCCAATATAGACCATTGCTATCCCAACAAATAACGAAAATTTTAACTATGTACAATCGTGTGGTGTGATGTATAGGGATAATTGGTCAGAAGTGATCATGTTTTCTGATAGGAATACTATTTTTAAGGGTGAATTGTGTCAAGAATAATTTTGTTAGCTCAAAGATTTTTATTAATTTACTTATTGTTAATAATAATGTGCAGAAGCTTTATGTTGCTTTGTTGACTTCAAAAAACCCTTTGACATTGTCCCTAGAGGTAATCTTTGGCGCAAAATGGAAGAATTATGAGTCCCAAAGGAATATAGGGCAGGTTAGAGTCAAAATCAAAACTACGAAAGGCATGTGTAAATGCTTTGACAGTGAAATTTGAGTCAAATAGGGATGTCCTCTTCCCCCCACATTGTTTGGTTTATATATTGATAAGCTTGAAAAGTGGATAAACAATACCAAAGGAGAATGCATTCATTTGACAAGATAAATGGTGAAACTACTTTTATATGCTTGCAATGACCTTATTCTTATTGCTAAATCTGCCCTAGGTTTGAGGGAACACTTGAAAGCTCTGGAACTCATAGGTTGGATGCAAGTAAACAATAACACTAGCAAGACCAAATTCATGATTTTTTCTTTGAGGGCACCCCCTGGAGGTTGTATATGAGTACAAGTACCTAGGAATTGATATCCAATAGGCTCAGTCGAGAGACATGTGGATCCAAGAGAATCCAAGGAGGGAGGAAAGCTTCATATCTTTTATAGAACAGATGTAGACAAGTAGAACTATGGGATTGGAAACTCTCTTTGGTTTATTAGTGGTGCTAGTTATCATTTATGGTTGCAAGATATGGGGGAACAACATGTCAAACCACAAATGGTGACAAATACAAAGAATTCAAAAGCATCTAATCACAAGTAGTCTCAAAGTCAAATCAACTGTCCCATATGATATCCTTTTAGCTGAGGCTGGTTTGTTTCCAATTCCAATTGAGGCTTATCGATCATTCACTTGTTAAGTTACCTAAAAAAATTTGAAAATATAGATAACTACCGTTGGCCCAAAATGGTTGTTGAAGGAGAGTTAAATAGTTGGAAAAAGAGATGGATGAAACAAAATAGAAATTGGTTGGGAAAATGGGACATAAATCTATATGATTGTCCTCATGTTTAAGAGGAGATAAAAAAGTGGGTGTTAGAAAAATTCACGCTAAGGAGGAGATAAAAAAGTAGGTGTTAACTCCACATGGAAGCATGATGATAAAGAGTACTTGAGATCCTCAACCAAGGGAAAATCTAAAATTTTAATTGCACAATTGATTACTAACTCTCATCATCTAAGATGTGAAACTAGGAGATGGATGGTCCCTAAAGAAGATTGGAAAAAAAAACTTGCATTTTTTGCAGCAGAGGGGTGATAGAAACATAATGACATTTTATTAAAGAATGTGGAACGTATGAAGGTATCTGTGGTCAGTTTGATAAGAACTTTTTGAGGAGGCAATACTTCACAAAACAACAAATTTACAAATTTCTTAATCAAGATCCATAACCGAAGAAACAACATGGAAAATAATCAAAGTATGAATTGAGTTGCTATTAGGTGATCCCTTGGACCACTAGGTGTGATGGACATCATTTAGTGGAGAGGCTCATTCTACAACCAGGATATGTAATGATAGGTGTCCTTAAAATACAAAAAAAATATTCTCAAAATAGAAACACAATATGGGCTACAATAAAAGTAAATAAAAAAAACATAAAAATTGGAAAATAAAAATAAAATAATATGTACCATTTATTCAATTCTTAATATAAAATCAATATGTAACATTTAAAAATATTTATAATAATAACTATTCAATAGTGGTTATCAATAAAATATTTTAATACGAACTAATAATATTGGAGTATACTTACAAATATATTAATCACAAAAAAATATTTTAATGTATGTATATATTATATATTATTTTGAAAAAATTATATGCATATAATATAAAACAATTGAAAAAAATAATTTTTATGATTGATACGGTTTGAAAATTTTTATAGTTTAGTTATCTTTTAAATATATGATTTTTTGAACTTACAAATTTAAATGTGATACATTATTAAATTGAATTAATAATGTGAATGCCTTCTAGGATTTTTCACGGAATTAGACTCTCTAAATAGAGATCCCAGAAATAACTTTTCGTTGAGTTCAGTGATTTCATATAATCTGAATGCTGTCTGGCATGCCCTCTACCATTTCAGTGAAGTTAACGGTAACGGTAATTGTGAAAAATGGAGTTCCCAGGAATACGTTCATCGAGTTCAGTGATTTCAAATAATATGAATGTTGTCTGGTATGCCCTTCACCATTTCGGTGGAGCTAACCTGTGACGGTAATTGCAATGGAGAAGCTTAATTCGTAGTAATTTTTCCATTTTTTTTGGGAATTTAGATCAATGTTTTAAGTTTAATTAGTTTTTTTTTGAAAATCATGGAAATTTGAGTAAGATTTTGATAAAATCTAGGGATTTTTGTAAATCCAGGTTATTGTTGTTAAAATTCAAGATTTTGGATGTTTTAAAAGTTTTTGATAGCGCTGAATCTATTTCCATTATCAAAAACATGATTTAATTTAATGGTGTTGAATCTATTTCCACCATCAAAAACATGATTTAAACATTGCTGATTTTTTAAATTTTTGGCCCAGATTTCAAACCACTTTTGATCATCCCACCAATTTTCAACCGATGGAGATTAAAAGAATTGGAATTTTGATTTATCCAAAATTTTAATAGGCTTTTGAAGCTTTTGGAAGGAATTAAGATAAAAGTATTTTTTTTTTTTCATTTTTTTCAGCACCAGAAAAGCAGTGTATCTATTAATTCATTATGAAAAAATAGCAATACATCATATCCCTATTTTGATATTCACATATATATTCAAATCTTTAACATAGCAAATATTAATAATGGGTAACATTATCATAGCCCTAATCCACAAAAACCACATCAAAAAAATTCTGTATATGAAATATCCACATGATAACCAAGACCATAATAGATGTAGCACCAACCAAAAAAACGAGATCATAGGAAATGGGGACCAGATGCATACCAGATTGGTGGTAAGGAAAGAGTAAGTTATGTACCCGGCATGTAAAACTCCTAAATGTGGTAAAGATTGTTGTCCACAGATATACTCATCATCCAGACATCATATTGAGTGGTAAGTCCCTTTTTTGATAACGCATTAGCCATGTTACTTTTTTCCCTATCAATGTGATCTATAGAATAATCCTTCCTGTAATTCCTTATAGATTCAATCATGTTCAACTATCCCAAAAGATTTAGGTTTTTTATGACATGAATAGACCAAACATGATCAATAATCACTTTTGAATCCCCATAAATTTGCAGATTTTGGATGTTGAGGAAGTCATAGATGTTGAGCAGACTTGCCAGCGCCATAACTTCAGCCTTATTATTCGACCCCTTATCTCGTTCCAGTATATTTCAATATGTTGACCCTCCGTAGGAATAATATAAACCCCACAAGCACAACATCCTTGTTGAGCGGCCCCATCAAAGTACGCACATGGGACACCAGAGGGTTCCATAAAGTGTGTCTGCTTGCCACTCATTCTCAGAATCTTTTTGGAGGAAAGAAAAGTATTAAATTGGAAGAGTATTGATTTGAAAACAGTGGAATAATTGTCCAAGTTTGCAAGAAACAGAGCCCTATTCCGCCATTTCCATATGGCCCATAAGGACAACAAAGAAATAGGTCTCCAGTCAATTTTCATGCTACCCCACCATTGAAATGCTTCCATAATGGATGGGAAAGCGATCTTGCTAAAGCCGAAGTGGACAATGAAATTCTACCAGATCAATTGAACTTGTGAACAACTTAGAAAAATATGAAAGTTGCTTTTTGAGAATGATCTGCACAAAGGAAAAATGGCCGGCCCACTCCAATTCCTTTTTTGGAGATTATCCCATGCAAGATTTCTGTTGTGGAAGACTAGCCAAGATGATCTTGAGAGAGCAACCTGTTTTCCATAAAAAGGGTGGGAAAATGTTATTTAGTTTGTCATTTTCCGTGAGTTGTAGTTGAAGATAGATATGCTTGACATATATCGATGATCTACTTCCAAGCCCCTTCCGTATTAGTATGTCCTCGACCCCTATTCTAAATATGCCTCTATTTTTCATGATCGATGTGGTTTAGTCCCATTGAAGAGCCAACTTGGCATTAAGGTCCAACTCAATAGCCGACTTCCATATAGGGATGGATCCCTCCCATCTATGGATGGTCTTGTCCTAGAAAAAAATCCCTCTATGATGAAGAGCTCCAATCAACTGCTTAGATATGGATAAAACATTGTTCCCCCAGTAATGTCATCCAAACGAAGAATGATTTTGCTCCCCAACTGAAAACTCCATGTCAGATTTTGGAGGAAGAAATGCTCTATTTTCTGAAAACTACTCCAAATAGCAAAGCCACATGATGAACCAATAATGCCCTGTCTATACCAGAAAGTAATGTCTCTGTTATGCATATACTTTGATTTAATAGCCTTGCTCCATAGAGAATGATTTACAGAGGAGAGCTTTGCGGAACAGGGTAAGATTCATAATACCCTAGCCCCCCATCACTTTTGGACAAGTCGGCATAGAGAGCTTTGTGAGATGATATTTTTTTTTTTCTCTTTGCTACCACCCCAGATAAAATTGGTTGTCAATCTGTTAAGTTTGTAGATAATGGACGAAGGAATGAAGAAAAGATGCACCCAGAAGACCATGATTTGAACCAATGCTAACTGAGATAAAATCACTCTCCCGACGATAGATAAACACTTGAATTCCCATCTAGAAATTCTTTTGTAAAAACGATCGTAAATCCACATCCAATCGACCGCGAAATATTCCACGGGTTTTAACTCATAACCAAGATATTTCAAACCATCATTGATAGAAATAGCCTTAATGTTGAAAAGATGGGATAGGAAGGAAATAAGATCACCGTGAATGTTCTCCAAATGGAGCGACGATTTGCGCTCGTTTATGCACATCCCCATAGCTTTTTGGAACCTTTTCCATATTTCATGAAAACATATCCATGATACTTTACAAAGCATTGTTGATAAGAAAATATCGTCAACAAATAAATTATGTGAAATGGATATGTTCCCACTGATACCCAATGGTTTGCGTCTATTTTCCTACACCGTCCGTTTAATATGAAGACTCAAAGAGTCCATTACCAAGATGAACTTTATTAAAACTCCAACATTCATAGAACAAAATGAAACTTTGACCACCAAAAAATTCGAGCGAATTCAAGAAGTTAATATCCTCCCCATCTTATATTTTTAATTTTTATCGGGGGTTTAAGAAAACATATTTGGAGTCTTAGGGCCATTCTCGTCCATGTGACCCTTGACAAGTTCCCTTAAAATTAGAGTCACGAGCTTACAATCGAATATCTATGTTGGTGTGGTATATTTTTCTGGATACATCTAGAATGCTGTAAGCAATTAGTTATGTTCAATGGTTCTGTTATGTTCCAAGGGTTTGTTTGGCAAATATGTCCCATGGTTTTTAGTTTCTGCAACAAATTGTGTTTTTAACTGTTGAGTTCACCGTTAACTGTGAAGTTTGGAGTCATATATGAGCTCAAGACCTTTATAAAATTTCTTTTCCCACAAGATTAGTGTGTTTCTGAATTTTACTGTGTTTTTATGATCCAGACTTAAGCAGGAACGCAATAAAATATAGAGATAACCATATACACAAAGATGCAGCGGAAATAATGCTTCATTTCATTAATGGAAAATACTGAAATATGCTTACAACCAAAAATGGAAATAAACCAGCTAGGGCGATGGTAGCTTATCTCTGAAAAGAGATGTGGTCGCTACATGCCTCTGAACTGTTCCGAACTGTGTTACAATGAGGCTCGAAGGCCTATTTATTGTTGAGAAACAATGGAAAACCCTTCACATTCCAAAAACTACCCCTAGAAGATGAAACGCCAAATTGTGGGCCCCGTTTTGGGTAAATTGGTACATCAATTTCCCGGGGTCGTAACTTTGGCATACGATCTCCGTTTGATGCGTATGATAGCTCGTTAGAAAGATCTATCCAAGAAATACCACTTTGGGAAGGGAAAAACCAGTCCATGGACGCATGTGGCCCCCAAATTTCCCAAAAAACGTCGTTTAGGGCCTCAAAACGGCTCCGGAAGGTCAGGACTCGAAAAAACTGCTAAAAATAGTAAATTGTGCTACAATTACGGAAACTGAAAAACTGAAAGAGACAGTTGCGGGGGTCCAAATGGGATAGGTGGGTTGCCACCAACATCCACCTGGATCAATAATACCAGCCTCCACCATGGGTTTGTTGTGGTGACTCTTATGTTATGTTGGGTGGAGGTAATGAAGCTGGGCTCCTTCTCTGCTACTCCAGAGAAGCCACTTCAGTTAGTTTCGAGGATGCTCTCTGCTAATTTGGGTTCTCGTCAGATTGTATACTTGGCTGGCCTGTGCCCTGCTTCTCTGGCTGCTCGATCTGGTATCCACAAAGGTGTCGTTGTTGTTTTCATGCCTTGACTCCGCCATAGGATGATAAGCCGAAGAGGCACCCGTTGGAGGGCACCCTCTATCCCTTCATCCTTCACTCGCTCTAGTGACTTCATTTCTCATGGGAGAGGACGCATTCTGAGGCCTAGTCAATTTCTTGAGCCCAATTCTCCAGGCTCCTCATCCTCGCCCTGTTTCAGCTCTGCAATCTTCAGTTTTAACTGCACTTTGAACCGTCCCAGGATCACTGCTCATGTCTCGATGCTATTTCTCAAAGAAGCACAGGAAGGGGGAGAGACTAGCTCTCCTCAGGAGGACCTAGGCTCCGTCGCTGTGCCGAATCCTGGCTCTCCGCGAGTGATGGCGATCCCAGTGAGTAATGTCAATGATACGGTGTAGGAGCCAACTGCCCCAGGTTTGAATGTGAATGATGATGCTCAAGCTCAGGACTTGTCCGATGTGGGATGGTGCAGAATCATGGAGGAGCCCCCAAATGTCTAATTCATGCTTGGCGGCTCTGTCTCAGGTTATGCGGCCCAGTATAGAGGGCTTTTTGCTATAGTTGAAAAGTTTTTTAATAGTTGTTAAGCCAAGGTTCAATTCACATTTTTTTTTGGAAATTCATGTAAGCACAGTAAGGCTAAGATGCAACTGCAACCTCTCTGTCTATGCTTGTAAGGATCCCCTGCATGGAACTACAAACTCTCTATCTAGTCCAAATTCTCAATCTTGTTCAAACTTTTTGTCTTGGACAATTTTCTGTTTCATTCTGCCTTTCCTTCTGGGCAACTGTTTCTTACGATAGTCATGATTTAACTGTACACCTTTTATGTGAATAATATAATAGTCTTACTTAGAAAAAAAAATAGAGAAACCAAGAATGCGAGCTATAGCTGCTTGGGTAATTGCGGGAGTATGAAAAAACAAGATTTGGGATTTGACTTTGTTGATGTTGGCTCGTGAGGCGTCAGAGAAATACGTCAATAACATTTTGAGCTGATGAGCTTCCTGGACTGAAGGATGACCAAAAAGAATATTTTCATCAACAAATTGCTGGTGGGTAAAAGCGGTAGAGTTATGAAAAGACAAACCTCTTAGAAGCTGTGAATGTTGAGCTTTTTTAATGGTTCGACCACATCCTTCTGCCATAATAACAAAAAGGAAGGGAGAGAGAGGATCTCCCTATCTAATTCCCCGAGAAGGATGAAAGGGGGAGGAGGGAATGTCATTTATCAGAATCAAAAAGAAGGAGGAGGAGATAAGGCTCATGACCCACCTAACCCAGGGAGGCGCAAAACCAAAAGCAGTAAGAATTTTTTTGATGTACACCCAACTTAAGCTATCAAATGAGTTAGAAAGATCTATTTTAAGGAACATACCTAACTTTCTGGATTGCTTCAAAGAGTGGATAATTTCGTGAGTTAAGACGATTCCATCTGTAATATGCCTACCCTCGATATACCCAGATTGCTCAGGCGAGATGATTAGAGGGAGCAGCAGTTTGAGTCTAGAGGCCATTATTTTGGAAACAATATTGTAGATTATGTTGCACAGGGCAATAGGCCTACATTTGTCAGGAGTGTTGGGTTGAGATTCCTTGGGAATGAGGGCTATGAATGTAGCATTTATTCCTGGAAGCATCCATCTCAAGGTTCTCGACTCCTCAACAACCTGCCAAACTTCCATTTTGATCAACTCCCAGAAAGTGTGGAAAAAAATTGAGGTAAACCCGTCCGGTCCAGGCGCTTTCCCATCTTTCAATTGATGAACTGGTGCTTCCACTTCCTGTAAGTCTACAAGCCTGAGAAGGACTTGGTTATGCTCCTCTGTAATAAGTTTAGGAATGTTCCTTGTAATTTTTTCTATGGCCTGCGATCTGTCTGTGTGGGGCTCTTGATGCGCTTGCTTGAAATAGTGTATAAGTTCACTTTCAATTTCTTCATGTGTTTGCAGCTTAACGCCCTGCTCATTCTAAAGATGAGTTATGTTATTATTCACTCTGTGCTGGATTGTGGTACTATGAAAAATTTTTGTATTTTTTTCTCCATCCTTGAGCCATCTTATTCTCGATTTTTGCCTCCATAGTGTTTCTTCTTGTTTTGCTTTCTTTGAGATTTGTGATTCTAGAAGTTTTTCCTGTTCTAGTAGGTCCTCTAATCGGACTTTGATTATAATCCTCTGCTGTAGCTATTTCATATCCTTAACTAGGTCACTCTGAGACTTGAATATGTTGCCAAAGCAAGTAGGATTCCATTGTTTGATTTTTCCCTTGAGATGCTTAAGCTTCTGCTGAAATTGAATCATTTTTGTACCATTTGGAGGAGAGAAATTATTCCATTCTGTGTTTATCAAGTTGATGAAATCTGGATGAGAGACCCAGAAAGCCTCAAAGTGAATTGGTCTACAGGTTGTCTTACTAGGACGAGAGCAATGGAGGGAGATTGGCCAGTGATCTGACCCTGAGATCGGCAAGATGGAAGCGGCAAAATCTTCACCTATGTGAATTGCGTTGTCTGATAGTAAGAATCTGTCCAGACGAGAGGCTATCTGATGCATCCCTGTTCTTTTGTTGTTCCAAGTAAAAATTCCATTATTGAAGGGTATTTCTATAAGCCAATTGTTCTAAATGAAATCTTTTAGGTTGTTCCCTTCCTTATTTCCTCTGTTCCTACCTCCCCTTTTTTCTTCCAGCCTGGTGATCATATTGAAATCACCCCCAGTGATCTACAATGGGTGCATCCCGTCAGTGTTGATTGTTGTGAGGGTGTTCATGATTTCTATCTTGTGCATGGCATCCTGGGGAAAATACACATTAGTTAGAAGCCCATGTATATTGGTCCCTATTATGTGAAAATTTGCTTGTATGAAATTCTTAGTTGCGTGGAAGTTGTTGAGCAAAATGGTACGAGCGTCACATATGATTGCTAAGCCTCTAGACACTCCATCAGCATCCATTACAGTAGAGAGACCTCCTAGCCATGCTTTTACTACAATTTTTTCTAGAGCTATTGAGTTGTATTTGGTTTCTTGCAAGAATAGGATTTGTGTTCTTTCTTGCAATATCAATTTTTTGAGTAATCTACCTTTCCCTGGGCCATTGAGCCCTCTGATATTCCATGATATTAACTTCATTGGGAAATGTTGTGGAGGGAGTTGTAGTGCTTTGTTAGCTTAGAGTACTTGCCTGACTCTACTAACATTTCTCCTATTTGGATCGTTCGTTAAACGTCTGTTTTCCTTCCACGTTTTTTGTTATCTTTGGTAATGTGTCTCCCATCCGAAAGACTGCATGTTTGTATACCTAGAGATTGTTTCCTTTGTGCCCTTGAAAGGATCACCTCCAGATTCTCTAATTGTCTATCTGGAATTTTGTCGAAGTTTTTTGTTTTACATGCCTATTCTAGACCTAAAATGTCTAGATACCCAATGTGTATACTTTCCAGTTCCTCTTCCATTTGCTGAGATTCATTTAATTCTTTAGTAGATTCTGTAGTTGGAGTCAGATTGTAGGTTGTCTGCCTCCATTCCTTTAATATTCCAAGTTAGGACATTGTGCTTAGCTGAGGATAAAGGATCTATGGGCAGAGTATCTTCTTGGAGGGACTTGACGTCTAAATGAGTGGAAATCTTGTGCTTCGTTGCTTTCCTATTAGTGGAGGCAGGAATTTCAGAGTTTCTATCCTTTTGTCAGGCTAATGCTTCAAAGTTGTTACTCGTGGAAGGCTTGGAGGAGCTGGCTTGAGGCATCTTAGGATGTGAAGCTGTTTTCTTGTGGCTTTTCCTACAGTTGGTCGCTTTGGTGAAACCATCAGACTCAGGCTTCTTTGGTGTAGAAGGGGATGGGGGTTTTTGAGTTAAAGGATAGTCCCTATATAGGTGGCCCAGGGCGTGACATTTTCTACATCTAAACGACACATGTTCATAGTCAATCAACTGAACCCATTCAACATCATCATGGAATATACTAATCGCATCCGCAACTTTGATAAATTCACCTAGAACATTTCCTGTTTCTTGTAAGGAGGCCTCTTCCCAATACTCCGTGGGAAGAGAGTACAATCTTATCCAGATTGGAGCCCAGCTGAGGTCCTCTTTATCAGGGTTGAAGCGCTCTACCCATCCTCTGAGATACAATCCAGCTGCATTGAAAAAAAACGACCCTCCATCTAAAACCCTATTCCGGTCCTCAAGACAATTGAAAATGGCCGTAAAGAACCCTTTAGGCCCCAGCTGTAGAGTGATGTGTCATTTTGGGTTCCATTTAGCTACTATCTAGCCACGTAGCATTTTTTCAGTCGACCAGAGTCCTATCAATTTGCCTATCAATGCATGGTCTCTCATATACTGTATCTTAGCATTGATTCGATGACTTGGAAGTTCTACCTTCGGACGTTTAGTTACCACTGGCTTGCAAGTGGTTTAGGTAACTTTGGGTTGTTCTTTGTCATCCGTTTTTGCCTGTGAGTTCGGATCCATGCTATCCTCTTGTTGATCCTCTGGTTTTTTGTTTTCCTCACTTTTCTGCCGCCCTATTTTCATTTGGGGGAGGCACCGCGTCCTCCCCTTGAGGGGGAATCATGAAGAACGAGGCTACTCTTTTGGAATCGTATGGACGCATTCTTGATAGTGCTTGCAGGTGTGCAGTTGTCTGAAGCAATTTGCTGTTGCAGAAGTCGCAGAAACCCTAGTTCGCTGGACTGCGCTCCCGCTTCCCTTCTTCTCGATGTGCATTCCTCCACTGGGACAAAGCATATATTAACTACATATATTAATTAATTCAATAGGAAATAAATTATTGGATTTATATTTAGAGTTTCTATTGTATCTACTAAGGTAAAAAAAGATCTGCATCTAGGAAAAATGGATCAAGGTTGGAATCACTACCTAGAAGAATAATGTTCTTATAATATTAAAATCTTATATCAAGAAGATCAAGGAAAATTTTAAGGATGGAATTTTATTTTAATTTTTATAAACCTTGGCGAATCTCACTAGTTCATAATATGCAATATGTAAAATGTTTAGGAATAATTTTGTAAAAATATTCAAATTTATAATAATTTTACGCAAGCTTTATATAAAATTTTGGTGATTTTTATAGTAAAGTTTTTTAGAAAAATGGAAATTCGTGAATCTTTTTTTTGGAAAAAGCATGGAAAATTAGCTCAGTTCTGAATATTAGCCCCTAAGATTTTCGCTAAAGAGGATATTAACTTGATTCCTCATATTGCGAATATCTTGTTCTAGGGCATCGTAAGAGAAATTTTAATCTATATTATTTTTCTCTTAAAGGTAGATTTGATAGGTGCAAAATAATGATAGAAATCCTCTTAACATTAATGTTACAAATTTTAGTCCAAATGTATTGATTGATATGTTATATCTTATGAAGCAACCTATGAGGAGAAACAATCATTCTTATATAACATAATATTCCACCAATCCATTTGCAAGAGGATTTCTTATTCCAGGTTGGCCATAAAATAAATCCATTTATGTGAGGGACCTTAGAATCATCATGCTACCAATTTTTTACTATAAAAATAATATCAATTTAACTCAACATACAACATAACATAAGACCTTTATGCCATGTAAAGCCACAACATTTCTAGCAAAGAATCTAGATTGTTCCAAATTCTTATTTATTATTCTCATTTTCATCATTATCCTTAATAATAGCTTTCCTATTTCTAATGATTATCATTTTCCTTACTTTCTAACTTCCTTTAACTTTTGAACATCTTTCGTTATTTAGCATGGTCTACTATGATGAATTTTGCATTTATAATGGTTCATGTCCCTTTGAAAATTAAAGATTTATTGAGTATGATAAACTTATGGCCATGACTATAGCTTACCCTAACATGAATTAATATAATTTTATGCTCAAATATCTTTCTCCACCTTCTTTCTTCTATGAGATAAGTTATTTCAATTTGTGACTCGTTTTTTAGTCCTTCCTTTACTATTTCTAGTGTGTCCTTATCTTTTTATGCTTTTATACTAGAAATTATATGATTCAAGGTACTTTTATTGCAATTATCATCCAACTCAATTTTCTTGTTCATTCTCTCTTTGATGGATTTGATGTCTAATATTTTTTCTCCCTACTTAAAGCCAACTTTTTATTTAATTTTTATCTTAACTCTTCAATATTGTCTCTCAAGATGCAATTTTCACCAATCATTAATTGTTTTTTATTTTCCATCTCTTGTAGCCTATCCTCCATCTTCTATAATTGAGCTTCAAACTAAATATTTTATTATCTAATAATTTGGATTATTTCTTTTGCACACATTGTAATTAATTTTATTTTATGTTAAACTTCTTATTGTTCTATCCTTTTTTCTAATAAATCAATATGATCATAACGACTTTTTAGGGTGACTTTTCTGAACCTCCCTTTGATAGATTAATTTTTTGGCATATCTAATCAAGCACTTATAATTCAAAAGAAAAAACAAATAAAATAAAATAAAATAACTTATACACCTGGATTATGAGAATTAAATTCTATTTTCATAGATTATATTGTGGTATCACAATACACACACATTCTTGTAGATATTCAATATAAGATGTACTACGAAAATCCATTGTGAATTATCAATACAAATAAAATTAATTCATTACGAGATGTATGTCCAAAACAATATCCACCACAAATAAAACTAATTCATCACAAAATGCATGCCCCAATTCCTCTCCACAAAAAAATGATGTAGTCAACATAACTATATATTCATTAGCCAAATTTTAGAAATTTCAACACCTTTCATATATCAAACCATCACAATACAATAAAATGCTATATTGTATATTATTTTTTTGAGTATTTAAAAAATGGAAAAAAAAAATTAAACATTGAGTTGACACAATTTATAAGGGATACTAGTTTTGAAGAATATCTTCAAAAAGGTAGTGTGTATTCACATTCATATTATCCGTTGATTTTTCAAGATAAATATTAACTCCTCTTGGGTGTATATTTCATTACTCAAAGGTGAATATATTCAAAGAGGGAGTTTATTCATTTCATTTTCTATGAAGGTCTCTTGGTCATCCAGGTGACTCTTCATTTCATTTACTTATTTATGTTTTACAAATTATTTAGAATTATACAAAAATGCCAATGGATTATGCGTCCTTCATTTCATCTACTTATTTATGTTTTACAAATTATTTAGAATTATACAAAAATGCCAATGGATTATGTCTCTAATTAAGAATTGACACAATTTATAAAGGTTACTGGTTTATAAAAATATCTTCATAAAGGTAGTGTGAATTCACTTTCATATTATTCATTAGTTGAGGATTAAATTCTCTTGTGTGTATATTTTATTATTCACAAGTGAATATATAAAGAGGGTGTCTATTCATTTCTCCTTCTATGATGGTGTACTAGTCTTTCTTGTCACTCCTCATTTCATATAGCTACTTATTTTGTAAAAATTATTTGCGATGGGATAACAATCCCAAAGGATTATGTGTCCAAAGCCTCCCTAATACCCTTAAGCAGTAAGGGTTCTTGTGAATCTAAGCATGATTCTAAACTTTTGAATTTTTTTCCTTCTAAGGACCTTGGTGAAGATGATCTCAAATTTTCATTTTTGGAATAATGTATCAAATGAAAAGTATTTTCCTCTACATGATATTGATTCAAATGATACTTTAGGTTGATGTGGTTCATTTGATAATGGAGTTTGGAATTATTGGGAAACCTAATTGCAAACTTATCATCAACCAAAAGAGTATATTTTACTAGCTTCTTTACCAATGTACCTGCACCACTTAGACAAGAAGTAAAAACCAATTATGTAGAACCATGAATTGGTCATAACAAAAACTTTATAGTAGCGGAAGAATTTATAATTTTCATAATGAACAAGAGATTACACTCTTAATTACTTCAATCATCTAGACTAGGTTTGATACAAACCCTAAGTCATATCACCGATGCAATTATGGTTAGATAACTGGAGAAACCATATGATAGACTATCTACTAGAGTTTTCGATAAACCCTTAACCTTTTCAACATGATTTCTTCTAGTAGACTTTGATGTAAACCTTATATTTTCAATCAATTATCAACATACATAGAGAGTTTCTTACTATGGTTTGAGGTAAACCGTAGATTTTCCATCTATAAATTCTCAACACATAATTCACAGATTTAGATGAATACACATAGTAGATAGTTTAATCTTACTAGGATTTAGTTACAACCCATAGGTTTCAATCATCATCCCAGAAATTTCAAACTTCGAGTAGGGATTGACTATCAAACCCTAGATTCCCTAATCTTTATAAAATTTGATCATTGCGTATTTGTAGGAAACAACTATCATGTATAGACACATTATATAGTTAGACAATACATTGAGCAAGAATATGCTAGGAAAAGAAACATGTACCTAGGGTTTCATTCCTAAGACTTTTTATGACACGAATCTTGGTTGTAGACCTAACCGAAACATAGCATTTTGATTCATTGTCAAAGAAAATCCTTATTCTATCAGAACTTCAAGGGTTCAAGATTTAAACCTTAATAGGTTAGAGCTTCCATGATCATATAAAAAACTCGAATATGACATTACCAATAAATCAACTAGCATACAAATTTCTTCATTGATAGCCCTAATTAGGTTTAGGGTTTCACACATCATGAATTTATGTCAATTAGTGTAGAAACATTTATCATCATTATCCTTAATACTTTTTATGGATTGACATCGTATCAATATTCACTTACATTAGGGTTTCCAAAGAACCTTTCAAGGTTCTTTTCATTTAAACAATTTAGAGATGAATAGGGTGGTAGATTCATCTGATGATGAATTAGCTCAAACAATAATCTTTTATGATTCAAGAGAGCTAAACAATATGATTGCTAGTAGTGTAGATAGGATTTCACAAAAAGAATAACAAAAATTTATAATAGAGACATACCTGTGACTTTTGAAAAACCTTTGTGATACCTTCCTTTAGACCCCTTAATATTTTAGCAAGTCTTTCCTTCGAATAGTTAATATTAGCCCACAGTACATTCTTTCAAGCAAAATAGTGGTGCAATTAATATGCATTCATTTTTCAAGTTAGATTTCTCGTAGAATATATAGGATAAATTTAATTTATTTCATATCTAAACTACTTTCTAAGAATCACATGGACTATCTAAAGGTTACAAATTAAACTAGGTAATCTTAGAGATTCATATGTACCTCTCACTTCGTTACTTTAATACTTACTTGGTTACTTCAGATATTTAGAGGATCATTTCATATAACTATGATGACATTAAATCAGTGAGACCTTTCTTACTATGGTATCTCGAGGTTAGGTAGAGATTGTAGCATCACCATAGGCTAAGACTAGAGCATCATCATGGGCTAAGACTGAAGTATTATCAAAATTGTGGTGTATTAGATAAGGAGAGTTCTATGATTGTTTTCGTGTTATGAATTACGTCAAGGTGATGCCTTTGAAGTGGTATAATTCATATTTCTGAATTTATAGTGGCATTCATTTTATTGACACCACATCCTCATGACTGCCTCGAGACTAGAATAACATTGTGTTTTCATCATATTCGGGATTGTGACATATAGTTATTCTTCTAAGACTGCGATATGTTTGAGACCGAGGTTGTGATATATACATCTCTATATTGTAGATATTTCCTTTGTGACTGTGATATATACACTTCTTCCGAGACAATGTTGATTGCGATAGCAATGAGACCCTTCTAACCGATACTGTGATATATAGGCATCATGACTCTTCACTGGGATGACCACTTCCTCACAAGCATTTCCATGATATAGTTGATCTCCTTCATGCCCTTCATGAACAAAACTTTGATACCATGTTGAAGAATCTAGGGAAATTAATGCCTTAGCGATTATTGTCATACTTATTGATAACAATTTCTGTTGTATTCTTCATTTAACTTTGTTATCTTAGTGCTCTTCAATCATCAAACAATTATCAAAATATAAGATCAACCATAGAACAAGTACACAAGATGTTGGCTCCAAGGTAGGGAAAAACCTCTCCTCTTGTGACTAAAACCGTTAAATCTCATCTTATAGATATTTGGATTATGAATACCAAGACCCTTGAAAAAATAGACACAAGGTTACCTCCAAGATGTTTCTCACTATCCTATGCTTTGTTTGGTCTACAATTCATTGTCTTTATATCATTGCACTCCTTCTCCTTATGTCTTCATTGTCTAGTCACTACCTTTCACACTTTCTTCGCTTGGATTCCATAGTTATTTGATTATTTCATTCCATACAATAGTGATAAGGGTAGACCACCACCGAGATTTGTATTGAACGCAATCATTGTTTATATATTTGCATAGTTCTTCAATGAGTTTCGAGATATATCATAGTGGATGAATTACAGACTTCTGAGATTCATCACATTGGATGGATTACAGAATTCCAATATATATCACCATGGATGGATTACATACTTTCGAGAACTTGACACGTTGTCTATGTATTCTGAGAACAAACGTCTGAGAACTTGACACTTTTGAGATATTACCTTGCTCACTATGTATTCATTTCCTTCTTCTCTAACTGTAATATATGAATCAATCTTAATACTTGTCTCAATTGACTCCATGTTACACCTTATATATATGGGTCAATGATGGTGTATTGAGCCGACAGGATTGCCTTGAATCTAAGCCAACATATCAAGGATACCACTGCATTTTGTAGAGTGGATTTGCACGAGGATAGTGACACTTGTCTTGGAGTGTAAACCTTTGACCTTATGACTTTCATAATACTTATGATGAAACATAAACTCCTAAAGACATCAAGAAGAAGTATTTTACCTATGGTAAACACATATTTCTCATGAAACTCATGATGCAAGGAATAATAATTTT
>APFE031617408.1:0-42903 GCA_000404065.3 Pinus taeda | reverse complement strand
GATATAAGTAGGAAACCAGTGCAGGAAAAAAGCAAGAGGAAGATCTCTGAGAACCCAGAGGCTAAGGAAAGATACAGGTTCAAAGAAGATCCTATAATTTAAGAATAAACTTTGGTAGTGGAGGAAAAGAGGCAGCAACACATAAAGAGAACAGATCAAAGGAAGAGATAAAATAAAATATTGGAGGAAGTAGAAAGGAAGTTACAGGAAATAGAGAAGAAGTTGAAAGAAGACCATGATCTAAGAAGGAGATAGAGGGAAGAGAAGCAGAAATAGGAACAAGAAGAAGGGAAAGGTGAAATGATAGAGAAAAATTTTCCAATACAGGTTGAGAAGTCAGAACAACAAGTAGATGAAGAAGAAGGTGAGTAGTTTCAAGATTGGGAACTTTCCCAATATATTGAGAAAATGATTGAAGTGATGGACATGGAGTTGGCATAGCAACAACGGGACCAAGATACTGATCTCATGTCAAGAGAATCCAGGGTCGCCCTCAGTATCTACCACCTCAAGTATCAGAACCAGTCCCTAACAAGAACAGAGAGGTTTTTCTCCTTGAAGATGATCCCATGATGGAAGTGTACAATATATCCTTTGATAAGCTCGAGAAAAATATTGTACAAGCATGGAGAAATCATTTCCTGGATGATCACACATCACCTACATTTATGAAGGAAAGTGTGATAGTGTTGGATGTTAGAAAGAATCCAACTTCCATGGTTGATGACAATAAGGGTTATGCAGAAGCCACGAGCTCAAATTTCAAGTTCCTATTAGTATAGAATGATTAGAAAGCAAAGAACTTGCAAGCAATGAGGAGAAAAGAAAGAAAAACCACAGGATCCATTATGGTAGAGATGACAAAAGTAATATTTACTAGAGTATCAATTCTTGAGGCCACCATTATGAAACTCTATGAAGGATTTGTTACGGTGCATAAGGCAATTGTCCATCGGCATGGTTTCCAATTGTGGAGCATAAATATTGTCCAAAATATCAAGGATATATATGTTGCCATTTCAAACATGTAGGAATGGAAAACGGGGCACAAGGGAGGATCGCTTTACTTGCTTAAGATGACGAAGCCATAGGGAGAGCTCGACAAAGCCTAGACCCCAATGTTGATCCAAAATTATGAGAAAGTCTCCCCGTTCGTCAGTAGCATACAAGCTTTCTATGCACAATTGTTTAAGAGTTTGGATATCATGGTGAGGACACACAGTATCCCTTCAATCGGTTCCCTCACCCAATTTATTGAGAAGAACCAAGTCCGGTTTGAGGTCAACGTGTAGATGGAGTGGCTCAGGTGAGAGGCCACAAACGATGACTTGTAACTAAGCGCAGAAAACATGTGGAAGTAGATTGGTGGTCCTACCATACTCAAGACCATCATGTGAATGCTTCAAGATGATTTGGAAAAAGGTTCTAGGACCATATACCCACAATATATGAAGGAAAGATTCTATTTCCATAAATACATCACCAAACAATATGGGGATAGCATAACGTAGTACTAAGCTTGGTATCAGTTCGTCACTGAAGATCATGAAGAGGATGTTGTCTAGGTGGTCTTTCACCAAGATTTCATATTGTTTTGTCTTATTAGGCTGACTCTATCCTATTTGTCCCACATGGGTATATGTAGAAAATGTATATTATTTGTAGATATGTTGTAAGTGAAACTCCAAGTGTCATTAGTGGAATGTGAATAATCACTATGTAATTTAAATAATTATTTGTAGACATGTTGAAGAGTCATGAGCTTAGTCAAAGAATCAAAGGGGAATGTCAAGGGTCACCTCACCCTTTGTTATAAATTGAACCTCGTAACTAATAGAACAAGATTTTGGGACCCAATCTTTTGTATAGGCTAAGCCTTAGAGAAGGCTTGAAGAGTATTTTGATGAGTCTTGGCTTCTCCACATCGTAAAGCGAGTATACCTCTTTGGAGGAGTAGGAAGTGTTGAATCTAATGTTCCACTATTGGGGCTAGTGGTATTCAATAGTCTATGTATGGATCAAAATTTCACTTATAATAATAATAATTGAGTTAACATGTTTTCATGCTTATGTTCTTGTTGTAGTTGGATTACTCTCATTGCTTTAGAAATGTATATTGTTTAAATTACGCATTTTCTTATGAACTATTTTGTATACATTTGTATAAATCTCATTGAAGGCGTGTTTTTGGATTAACCCATCACTTTGGTTTGTGGACTATTCCACTTACATCTTTTAATGCCATTCTGCTCGTGTGTTCCTTTTAAGTTGCGTACTATTATAGGCTTTTAAAGGGAACACATTAGGAGAATTTTGAGGTCTAAAATGGGGCTCCTAAGAAAAACGTACAACCAAAATAAAATTTATAAGAACCAATAGAATTCAAGATTATAATGTCAACCATGGGGGATGATTCACCATTTTTGGAGAAAAAGAGTAAAAATATTAAAAAATAATAAAATAATAAAAATCTTTTTTCAATTAATATTTTCAAATTGTCTCCCTAATGTTTTACTCAAATATCAAGAGGGAGTACTCATTGGATGGAAAATTTAATTCATCATCCAAGGAGTACCCATGTTGCATACTTTTGATAGACCTTGCTACATCAAAAATGAGAAATACATGAAAAAACATCATTGCAATCATGGTTTTATGTATTTATCAATTTTCGTGTAGTAGGGTCCAAAAAAAGTATGTAACATGGGTACTCTTTGTATGAGGAATCAAATTCTGCATCCAATGTGTGTTTCCGCTCAAAATTTGAGTAAATCCATCAGGAGATAAGTTGAAAATACGAGTTCAAAAAATAGTTTTTTCTTTTTCCCTCTAAAATTTGATGATGTAATCTAATCTTATTTTATGATTTCCACTATTATTTTGTAATTTCCTTAGGAGGCTAATTTTATACCTCAAAATTCCCCTAATGCTTCCTTTTCTCCTCCGTTTGATAGAACCCCCATGCATCTCACTTGACACACTGCAAGGTCACACACTTGCTTCCGACCAAAGTTATCATACTTACCTTTGCGTGTTATCGTAGTCAAGGCACTAAATTAGCACCCACTGTTGGGACTCCTACGCCAAACAATATGAGGTCTAGTTGGCACTTCTTACTAGGGATATCCCCTTGAATTTTTGTGGGTCCAACACCATCAACATTTCTAGCGCTAGAAGGAGGGCCAGATGACAACTTGAGCCCTCAAAGTTTGTTTTCAATATCTACACATCATTCATGACTTACATCACAATCTCAGCTTCAACATGTTTTTATCATGCTCATGATTTCGAGGTGTTGGAGGATTTCATAGATGACTTTTCATAACTAAAAAATGATGGTGAAAACGGAAAAGAATCCCTGTTAATTCACGCCATTTCCTTTATGGGTTTCTATGACAGGAATGAAGTCCCCTCTGACAACATTTCCTATGGATTGTTGGTTTACATGTTCAAAAGGTGCGTTAATAAATGGTGTCCCACATTTCCCCCAACCTCTATACACTCGTTCAACCACATGATCAAAGATTTAGGTAGTGATTTATTATTTTATGAACGAAAATCACTTAATCACAAAATTTTAAAATTACGCAAAGAACCTGATGAATCTGTTGCGCAATTTTATCAATGCTTCTGTTATCTCTGTTTTGAATTTCCATAAGATGAAGTTGACTAGAAATTCCAGATTGAAATATTTCAGTATCTTCATCACATATTGAACAATCCACATGAGTTAAGATTTTTTGAACCCCTCCCAACATACCTCGGTGTTAGAGTTTCTAAATCTAAGATGGAAAAGGTTGTTGTCCCAAGTGACCATCCATCCTCTTCTCATCAAATCCCTATGACATCGCAAGATGAGGTGGAACAAGTTCTGAACCAACATGTTGAACTTTTACCTCCTCCTACCCCACTTGCTCTGGATTTTGGTGCAAATTTGGATTGTAGACCTAATGTTTGTCATGTGGTATCATTTTATCCACCTCCATTCTCTGGATCCTTTGATACTCTGGATTTTGGTGTGTTTTGTCCATCCGTTCAGGATTCAACATTTGATGTTAATGAGGATTAAGTTGTGGATAGAGTTGGTGTTGAGTAGTCAACCTATATTATCATTTTTTATGAGTATGTGTGGGAATCTCAAGAAGAAGTTGTAGTGAAGGATGACCTCCTTCTTTATGCACTTCATCTACCTTATCTTGACATCTTTTGTGATTTTTCCATTTCTGATTTTTCTTGTGAAAATTTATCCCCAAACATTTCCACTTCCGATCATTGAGAGAGAATGCAAAGGATGTTAGTCTGTCATTTGATTGCAAAGAGGATAAATATTTCTTCTCAAATTCACCCGATCTGTCATCTTTCATTTATGGAAACTCAATAGTTGATTTTTATTTTTATTTTTCATCACCCTATCTATATTATTCATTAGATCATGAAGATGTCAATGTATACATTTCAAGAATTTTAAGGTATGAAATGGGTCTCCTAAGGAAATTAGAAAATAATAGTTGAAATATTAAAATAATATTAGATTACATCATCAAATTTTAGAGGGAAAAAGAAAAAACTACTTTTTCAACTCGTATTTTCAACTTCTCTCCCTATGGGTTTACTTAAATTTCGAGTGGGAACACTCACTGGATGCATAATTTTCTTCATCATCCAAGGGGTACCCATGTTGCATACTTTCAGTGGACCCTACTACACGAAAAACGAGAAATACATGAAAAATGTGATTTCAATCATGGTTTTCATGTATTTATTATTTTTTATGTAGTAGGGCCCCTCGAAAGTATGCAACATGGGTACTCCTTATATGAGGAATTAAAGTTTTCACCCAATGAGTACTCCCACTCAAAAGTTGAGTAAAACCTTTAGGATATATGTTGAAAATACAAGATAAGAAAGAAGTTTTATTATTTTATTATTTTATTGTTTTTTTACTTTTTACCCCAAAAATGGTGAATCCTTCCCCATGGTTGACATCATCATCTTGAATCCTATTGGTTCTTATAAAGTTTATTCTGGATGTACATTTTTCTTAGGGGGCCAATTTTAGACCTCAAAAGTTCTCTAATGATCTGGAATTTTTTGATAGTGGTTGTGATTATCTCTTTACTCATTCATTTGATCACGATTCTAATTCACTTGTCACTGATCCTAAGCCACCAGTCTTTGATGGTCCCTATTGATGAAGTGGAAACCCCTCAAGATGTCGAGGCACTTCAGTCCGAGTTGATGGCTATGTTAGGTCCTCATAGCCTTGAGGTCAGTTCTACTTGTGATCATAAATCTATTCAATTTTCCCAAGCTCCTCATCACTCTCTCATGCACATTTAAAATCAATCTAGTTTACATATTTCACATCCTCCACCAGAATGACACAATCCTATTGCTCATACATTGGAGGAGTCATACATAGCAAGCACTGTTGTGAAACAAAAATTTTCATCTTCATGCATGTTTTCTCATTTCTCAAGTTTGACAGTGTGTACATACTTGTCATCGATGCACAATGTGACACAACACGATAATAAGTCTGCAGAGTCCCTTTCATGTGCTTTTAGTCTTTTCCTTTCTCTAGAAAAATTCAAACTTTGAATGTTTTGGTTTTCATTGCCTTATTTTTCTTGCTTGTTGGTTTTCCTAAATATCTTTCTTTTCAGTCATGCCATCACCTATATGGGTTAAACAATGCACCAATGGCTACATTGGAAATATCACTTCACGTGAGTAGGCTCATCCTTTTCTTAGATTAGGAATTGGAGTAGTGTTTTCTTTCATGTTTTGGTTTTTCTTACTTGAATTCTCTTTTATTTTACTTATTTTGTTTTTTTGTTTGTTTATGCACCCATAGGATTAGTTTCCCCATGAAACCATGTTTAGCTTTTGAGGCAAGCAGTGTGAAATGCAACAGGAATTGTATAACTATGAACACTTGGTTATTTGTCTATTCTCTCTCTTTATGAATAACTTGAGTTTCTTTTAGTAAATGATACCTTGATGAAAAATACGTTCCTTTCAGAGTGATTGTTTGTGAAATCACAATGCTTGCACTTTTAACTATTACCATCTACTCTAGTCAGTTTTTTATATTTGGTTAACACTTCTCAACTCATTCAAGTATTGTAAGGTGAAGGGGGGAAACCTTAACAAGTATGTTAGAGGTATATATAAACATCATTCTCTAAAGGTAAAACCTCTTCTTCTCTCAATAAGTCGGGATCCCTCTTCTGCCTCATGAAATAAATAAGTGCCTATGCATAGTTCTTTGAAAGGTAAAAAAAAATGAAAAAAATAAAATAAATGGGAAAAAAGAGAAAGGATTCCGATGCAGAGAGGTGAAGCAAGTAACCCCACTGAGAGATTGTCTAGGCTCACTCGTAGTAGATAAATGCTTGTGTTCCTGAAGTGACTTTGTTGGGGTACTATCTAGGCATGTTTGCAGTGGGAAACACCATAGATGAAACTAAAACTCTGACCATCTATATTGATTGTGCATCAATATACCCATCATCCCTGATTAAAAAAAATAGTTGACTTAGCTTGGTATGTTTGTTTCTGATAAAAAAGAATGGTAGGGACTATATGTCTAACCCAAGTTATTCAAGAATCCATGATGATCAAAGAATCGAACAATACTTCCTGAACAATTAGACTCAGTTTACATGAGACGGGGTCCATACAGAGAGTTGGAGTTGTACGATTGTGTCGGCAATGTTTTAGCGGCTACAACCACCCTCCAAAATTTTTCCTATGCTTCGTTTTGAAGCCTCCCTCCTAAAATCTCAACAACTTATCTCACACTAACCCAGGTAATTGTGCTTTCATTGAGCTTTATATTTTGGTTTATGGCTTGTGTTCACTTACTTCCTTTGTTGTCTAACCACATGCTAATATCTTGACTTGGTTGCAACCTAGTTCTAGGCATGCTTGAGTGAGTTGCTCAATCCTTGAGGGAAACCTACCTTTTTCGTGGAAAATGTAGAGTTCAAGCCAACAATGACCCTTTGGCTCTAGAATTGTGCAGGCCCACCTGTTGGCTTGCCTCAACTAGGAAATTTCACATAGCATGAGTGGCAGCCAAAGCCACTCAACCCAAGAATTACGCATAGGCTTTTCCCTCAATAGCTTCTCAATGGAACGACACAGTCTCTCTATGAATGCATGGCATATTTTTCCTGCAAAAAGAAAATAAAAAAAAAAAGAAGTGAAAAAGCCTCCTTAGAAAATAGGGATATATTTTTAGTAGTCCGGAGGTGACAATTGAGTTATTTTATGAACTACAGCCATGTGTCACTTTTTCCTATATTTTTGCCTTCTGCATCATAAAACCTAAATCAACCCAATATATTTCATGGATGCTGCAAGTGATCATTTTCATATTATATCTTGGAGCTTTGGAATTCCCGAGGAGATCTAGGAATCTTTGGCATAGTTGTCGCAATTTTTTTGGGTAAGTCTTTCTTTTCTAGTCTTTTGCTTCTTTTTCTATCACTTTTGTTTCCTTGGCATGTGAGAGTACTATTTTAATCATCGTATTGAATGACCACTAGAGTTTTGATATTTTTCATCTTGTAGAAGTGATGTTTGGAGTTTTGCATTTCCTTTCCCAAGAGTTGCATGCATTATCGAGTTTTTTCATTAACGATTTACGTTGTGACAACTCTCTCCACAAGCTTCATTTTTCTTTGGTTTGATTGATTCCTACACTTTCTTTGTTTTCATGCATCATAATTCACTTAGATCTGCACCAATGATCACTTGCACTTTCATATCTGCATATTTTCATGCTACCATTAGGCAGATATAGGCTTCCATGGCCCGAATCTTACTCTTCCTTTCCATACACTACACATTTCTAGATCTCGAGGCTCTGCCTTAGCTCCAAGAATTGGATACAGGCTACCAAGGCCTAGCTCCAACTGCACACTACACATTTCTAAGAACCAGTCCCAAACCTTCGCCACTGGGATTACGCAATGCGTAGTCCCAATGATCCCAAGCCAGACTAAATTTTGCATTGCATTATTCGAGTCAACATCACCTCCCCATCGGTAGGTGGGAATGCACAATGCTTAGAACCAGCTAGAAGTTAGTCACCTCTGAGAACGATAACTATGCAATTCTTCCCAAGAGTTACAAAGTTTGTTGCCTCGTCTATTATTTAAGTGATTTTGGTTTCATTCTAACATTTTCATGCCATGAGTGTCCTATCTATCTCTAGGTACAAGATTTGTTCAATATCTCTCTACTTTTATAGGTAATATAGCTTCCAGGAGAGATCCACCAAAGGATATTGTCAAGAGTATCACTAGAGAAATAGTTGAGA
Source organism: Pinus taeda (assembly GCA_000404065.3). NCBI lineage: Eukaryota > Viridiplantae > Streptophyta > Pinopsida > Pinales > Pinaceae > Pinus > Pinus taeda. Next base: position 34,571 of record APFE031617408.1, on the reverse strand, counting down.
AGGGGCCAGCCAATTTTCTGGTTTATGCAGATATGAAACTTTTCATAGAGAAGGGCATGAAGATAACATTGCAAGAAATGAAGGATATCTTTGCAGGGAACTTCAACAAAGATCTAGAAGATTAGAAGGTCTATGTCAACATTCATTGGTCAGGCTTACATAAGGTTGCATGCAGGTACCCCGCCTTCCCCTGTGTGGAAATCATTCACCGGATTATCTCACATACAAATCCCAAGGCTATGACATTGAGTAGTGCAAGTGGAACACAAATTGCTACCTTTAGGATAAAGAATTATCATAAGATGCATCGGATTCCTCAGCTGGTGAACTGCATGGATGCACTTTTCTATGCCACTCAAAACGATGTGTATACCATAGACATCATAAAATGTTGGGTGAAAGAATCATCAAAGTTCAGCTCAACACCCACTCATGTTTAAAATACTAAGTCACTCAGAAATGACTACCAACTCTTTGTCATATTGTCATGTCAACTTTATGGTCAAGAGAGAACGAAGACCTTTCTGTGGAATTGGGTGGATGTGTTGTACTAGTTGGCGAATGATGGAAGGCCATTCAAATAGTCAAATTTGTTCACTCTTCAATTGAAAGTGCACATGGCTAATGCCTAAAATCCACCCAAGGATGAGAAAGTGAGATTATATATGCTGACATATCTACTTGATGCAATATGTTCTCAGCATCAATTTCCTGGCATGGGTTGGACATGGACACCATCAAATATTGCCGTGAATATTTATTGCAATTTTCTTTCTGGTTGCAACTATAGAGGAGTCATGGCAAGGCTGACTAACCATTTCATCATCCTAGTTTACAAGTTTATCTTTGAGCAGGATCCACCTTGCAAGTCCTAAGAAGAAATTGAGGCAATACTCAACATAGTCAATTGGTATGCCTCACCTGCTAGCACCTGCATTAGGATGTTTGGTAGAGAAAAGCCTCCACATGTTATACCAAGGTTTTCCAAAGACACGTTGTTCATGCCAGAGGTTTCATATCACATCTCCATAGGGTTATCAGTAGGGCTACATAGCAGGAAGAAGGCACCATGGCTTCAGCTTCCTCTACGGATTGGATTGCATAATATCAAGAGCTTGAAGGATGTAGATGCCAAGGCCAAGGACTTAGAAAAGTTTCAGTTTGGCACCAAAGACTACAATTTGTATGATCCCCATATTATCTACAAGAACCATTGTGTGAAGGTGTATTATCCATGGATTCACAAGACATGGAACCAAGCTCAATGAACTGGTCAATATGGATACATATTGGAAAGGTTCCCTATAGGCATCAACGCCATAGGAAGCAACAACAATAATAGCAATAGGCAACAAATTGGCATAGAAGAAAAGCAAGAGGAATATTGTCAAGAAACCAAAGGCTGAGCAAAGCTACAAGTTCAAATAAGATCCTCTCATTGAGAAATAATCTTCAGTAGTGGAGGAAAATAGGTAGGAGCGCATAAAGAGAGTACAGTGAAGGAAGAGAGAAAAGAAAAGATTGGAGGAAGCATAAAGGAAGTTGCACAAAATAGAAAAGAAGCTAGAAAAAGAATAGGAGCTAAGAAGGAGAGAGAGGGAAGATAAGTAGAAATATGAAAAATAAGAAGGACAAGGTTCAATAGCAGAGAAAAAAATGCCAATATAGGTTGAGGAGTTAGAACAACCAACAAATGAAGAAGAGGGTGAGCATTTGTAGGATCGTGAACTTGCTCAACTGATCGAGAAAATGGTTGAAGTTATGGACATGAAGTTTTCATGGCATCCATAAGACCAAGATACCAAATTCATCACAAAAGCATCCAAGGTCATCCCCTAGTCTCCACCACCTCGAGTATCATAACCAATCTTGAGCAATAAAGGAGCAGTTGTTATCCTTGACGATGACCTGGTGATGGATGTGTACAATATATAATTTGATGATTTGTAGAAAAATATTGTACAAGCGGGGCGAAAGAATTTCATGAATGATCACACATCACCTGCATTTATGAAGGAAAGGATGACAGTATCAGATGTTAGAAGGCATCAAGATGCCAAGGCCCATGCCACTAAGGTTTATGCAGAAGCCACGAGCTAAAATGTCAAGTTCCTATTACAAGAGGATGATAAAATGGAAAAGAACATGCCAGTGGCCAAGTAGAAGGCAAAAAAATCCACAAGATCCACAATAGAAAATATGACGAAAGTGATACTTGTTGAAGTATCAAATATTGAGGCCACCATGTGGAAAATTTATGACAAATTTGTCACCATGCATAAGGCGGTTGTCCATTTGCGTGGTTTTTAGTAGCAGCGCATAAATATTGTCCAAACTTTCGAGGACATACATGTTTCTATAGATCACGTGCATGAATGGAAAATAAGGCACGTGGGAGCTCTACATTAATTTCATAATATAATGAAGCTGCAGGTGGAGTTGGACAAAGCACAGATTTAAAAGTTGATCCAAAACTACGAGCAACTCTCGCTACTTGTCAGTAGCATATGGGCCTCCTATGCACAACTTTTTAAGAGTTTTGATGTCATGGTGAGGACACACATGATCTCGTCAATCAGTTCCCTTACCCAAGCCGTTGAGAAGAACCAAGTATGATTGGAGGTCAACAGGTACGTGAAGCAGCTGAGGCAAGAGTCCACCAGCGATGACTTGCAGCTAAGCAGAGAAAACATGCAAAAATACATTGGTGCTCCTACCGTACAGAATACCATGTTGGGCATTCTTCAAGATGAGTTGGAAAAAATATCTAGGACCATATACCTAGAAGTTATGAAGGCAAGAATCTGTTTCCATAAAGACATCACCAAATAGTATGGGGACACCATAGTGCAATACCAAGGTTCGTATCAATTCATCACCAAATATCGTCAAGAGGATGTTGTTATTAGGTCTCAAAAATGTCATCCACTTTCACCTTAATATCTATCATTTTACCCTCATCCGTAACTCTGTAACTACATAACCCTACATTAAGTAACCATTTTCATGATCATATGGGTTTAGCATTATATTTTCCAAATTCATTTATTTTAAGTTTTTAAAGTGAATTTGTGACCAAATATTATGAGATTAACATGTTTTCATATATACATGAAATTGGTATATGTTTTGTGATATTGTAGGCCTACTTGGAGCTTCTAGAAGTGTCCTACTTGGCCTCCTAACTACAAATTCGAATTTCAAGATGGTGAGCACCAGTATTGAAGCAAGAATGCTACAACTCCTTGGTTGCCAACTTTACTTTTATCAACCTGGTAGTTTGCAACAAACTTGGAAGCGTCGGTGATGTATGTACAAGTACTAGTTCTCATTGCAGGTTGTCACTTGGTCAGTTGGCACAAGATCACTAGGATCTCAATCCAACCTCTATATATTTCAGAATAAGCTCTATGTATGATGAAAGAAAAGAAAGATTACTCTACACATGCTATTCTAATTGCAGAAAAGAGAAGGACTGGAATATGAAGCAAAACCTAGTAAACCCTAATTAACAAGCTAATTCTACTTTTGCCAAAAATACTATGAAAATCATGAAATAAATGCCATTACATCATTAAGGAAGTAAGCAACATCTAACCATGCTATTTCTGGAAGTAAATAAGTAAAAAACATATTTTCGGATTTTTATGTGTTTTTATGTGACTTTAACATACATCTAATTTATTATGTGTGGCGAACAGGTGGCATTAGAGGGAGGTTTTGGAGCTTGGTATGATCTAGGATGGTGTATATGGGTCCTAAGAAGTCTTAGGTGGCCTTTTGGAGGCTTTTCCCACACTTAGCCTTCAAAAGAAAGCCTACAGGTAAAACTACAGGAGGACATAGGAAACCTACAGGAGGAAAACAGGTAAACTATAGGAGGCCTACAGGAGTAGGCCAAGAGCAATTTTCACTATTTTGAGGGTGTCAGAGTGGGTGGGAAAGGTGGATGAAGGCTGGAATGAGGTTTTAGGGTGCTTAAGGTCTACCATGAATCACCAAGAGAGAGAAAGATGATTGGGTTTGCTCAAGAAGAGAGGAAGAAGTTCTACGAAAAATGAAGGAAACTAGGGTAGAATTGAGGTGGGGTTTGGGAGACCTATAGGGAATGAATCAGATGGAGGGCATGATTGCTGGCGAGCTAGCCTACTGCTGGAAGAGATCTGCTACATAAAAACCAAGAAAATCAAGCAACTATTGAAAGGAGTGCATTGTAGGACAAGTACAGTTTTGAATTAAAATGGGCAAATCTATGATGCATAGAAGGAAATACTGGGAAATGCTGCAAGAAAGGAAAGCATGCAAGAGGAGTATTATAAATCAGGAAGTGAACTTGATGAATAATATCTAAAGCAAAGCAAAACTTGACTATCAACCTACTAGAAAGCTACAAACGCTAGAAGTCCTAGAAATGAGGAAAATCTGTGTTTTTGGGTAGCAAGAGAGTATTTGCCTCAAATCATGGTCCCAGAGGGAGGAAGAGAGGCCAAGGAAATTTTGCTAGCATTTTGAATCTTTTATGATCACTACTTAATCTGCTACAAAAATAAAAAATGGAGGCAAACTACTAAATCATCAAAAGCAACCTATTCTTAACCATGAAAGAAATACATCTAACAACAAACTAATCTACAACTGAAGAAAAGCATACAAATACAGGTAAAGAGGAGCTTGGCTGCTTGGATTGGGCCCTATATCAAGAGTTTCAGCCCGCTGAGTTAATTCAATGTTAGCTCAAAAATGATTCCATCTTCATTATCAAAAAATAACAAGATTACAGAAAACTGTCAGAAAATAGTGAGCTCGAAATTTGAGTAGAGTTTACGTAAGAAAAAAGTAGACCCTAGGGAGGCCCTAGGCCTCTCTACTTATACATCTAAAGCTACCAACATATTCCTTAAAATCAGGGAGGCTTGGTTCCGAAAACTCGAGATAACTCTCAATCATCTTCCACTTGATCGAATTCCTTCTAGTGCATGATTTCGCTGCTTGCACTTTGAATTGAATGAAGGGGAATTTGAAGTGATGAGCAATACATGAGGGAGATGTCCTCCTATAATTCCTCTCCTCTATCCATTTCCTATAATTCCTCTCCTATATCCATTTTGAGTTATTGTTGTAGTTTGGCCACTAGATCCTTGACTTTGAACTCGAAATCCATCAATAATATGCATTAAATACATGTTAGACCACATGACATAATAACTAACTTAACTCACCATATAAGCATAAATATAATCAGAAAATCATACAATAAGCTACGAGAATGGTTGATTTAACTAGGTTAGGAGGTAAAATGAGCCTATATAATTAAGCAATTATGAGGCTCATCATCACCCCCTACTGAAGGTGTTGCTCATCGTCTTACCAACCTAGTAAATCTCTTCATCTTTTATGGCCCTGGTGGCCTCCCTAACATTCCAATCTTCTAATGTGGTCTGCTCATGTTCTCCATAAAATCTTGCTATTCTGTCTATGTCCTCAATTATTATGTAATAGGAGTCAATATTAGGTTGGGGGTCAGGTTCTTGTAGCTCTGGTGCTTCTTCTTTCACCTCTATCTATCCTCCTATCCTTTCCTCAAGTTTTTGAGTCTCCTGTAGTTTGGACAGGGTTTCGTGTAGGACCGTTTTAGCCTCGTATAAGTCTAGTTTTTGGTCCCGTAGAGTTGCCTTCCCCTTCCATGTAGAAGGTCTTGTAGTCCCTCTTTCATGGGTTATGGGTGTCTTGGAAGGATATTCTTTCACCTTGGTAGATGGTGAATCTTCAATGGTAATAGGAGTCTTTGAGGAGGGCTGAGGTTTGCATGTTTTAATTCTTGTACTCTTCCTTGCCTTGAAATACATGGAGGTTTGTCTTTTCCTCTTCTTATTCTGCTTGCTTGGTGTACCGAGGGCAGTGAGAGAAGTTAGTGCTTCTCTTTCCAAATTTTTAGGGGATTCTTCTCTTTGCTCTACCCTCTTTGCCTCCTCTCCCTCTTATGTCTCTTTTTCTGTCTCTTCAACTTTTTCCTTCTCCGTTTATTTTCTTTCCTCCTTCGTTTCCTGCTATACTATGTCACCACTGGATTCATCTTCTCCTCCTTGCTGTTCTTCCTCCTCACTGATAGCAGGACTGACATCCTAGGTTAATCCCTTTAAGTCATCCTCAACTGTCATATATTGGAAAACTTCCCATGCTATAGGGAGTGTAAAGGTATGGAGGGCTTCCTCTACTAGGATTTTGATTAAGCCATGGTGAGCTAACTACTATCAATTTCCTTCTTGCACCTTGGTGCAGGAGTCAATGAGGGACTGAAGGAGACAATAAGGGATACTGAGGTTCTGATGTGCTGGGGTATCCATGCCATATCTCAATTCTTAGAGGATTTTGAAATGATATCCATAAACAATGTTGTACCTCCTTTCACAATAAATGTATTTGATTATTTGGTAGCTCACCTCATCCGAGGGATATGGTATACTGGCCCTCCTGATTCCATTTTTGTCTTCAACAGGGGTTTCATTATCTTGGAAAAATTTCTTCTTGGCAACCTGGCTAATTGGTTTCTCATCTTTACTCCAAGGCAGCCTAAGAGGAAGGGTAGTGACCCTACTAATGAATTCAGGGGTTATTTCAATGGAGAGGCCTCTAATGGTTACAAAAACATGATTTATTGTGTGAGGGACCAGAAAGAGAGAAAATTATTGGGAAATTTCATCATCAAACCCTCTAAATTTCTCAAACAAATTCAACCAGTTTTCCCTTGTGAATATTTCCACCACTTGAGGATGTGCATGGAGCCTAGTGGAGTTAGTGGGCTCATTTCTCATAAACCCTCCTGTCATACTGCCTCTACTTCTTTTGAAAAACCAAATATGGAGGTGGAGATAAAGAGTTTTGAGAAAAAGAAAGAAACAAAGGAGACTGCGTTTTTTTTTAAACAAACATAATTTTTTTTATGTATTTTCTACCCTCTTAAAGACTCATTTTATCTTCAATTTAAGACCATTCTTTCACATTTTAATATATAATTAGAGGGAACCCATGAACCCTCCCTCCTCAGACTGAAATTCGTGCAAAAAATCGTGTTTTCTCGCTTCAAAATGACTCACTGCCCCTCCTGTAGAAGCCCGTTGTCCATCGTGTAGATTTCCTATAGGTGCTCCTATAGAAAACGTCGAGAGAGAGAATATGGAGGAAATCGATGGAGTATGGTGGTTACGAGGTTGTGGGGGCACAAGAAGATGATTGTGTGGCTAAGTTACGAGGAGAAGCTAAAGAAAAGGTGGTGAGAATGCTCAGGGAGGAGCGCTCATTACCTTTTATGGATATTTTCAGTTATGAGTGCTGAGATGGCAAGGTGTATGTTTCCCTTATCTAGACCATTAGTCCCCACCTGCTTGGTCATCATGGCCCCTCCTCATAATCATCCCTCATTTTTGCATCGGAGTTAACTCTTCCTCCCACTACTTGTCCTTGGTATCTTGTGCTTGAGTTTACTATGCACACATGTGTGTGACATCTTAGATAAGTGGAGTCAACTAAATGAAGGTGGTCAAGTTAACTTACCACCTTTCCCTCATTCAATCTCAACCATCTCGTTGCCTTCGTATGACTCCTAATTAGACAAATTAATATAGAGGAATGGTTTAGTTACTTACTTATGATCCGAGTGTATTGGTTGTGAGGTGTTGTGGCTCTCTCTGTTGCATGCCTTCATTTTTCTTCATGCATGTTGTCTCTGCTAGCCAATGTGTGGTTGTGTAATTTTGCAGGTTATTCTTTTGTTGGAGCTAAGATACATGTGTATTTTCAACCTACAGAGGTGCACCCTTTGTTGTTGGTGCTGGACTTCTATGGGATCAGCTACTATAGGAATTCCTACAGGAGCTCTTGTAGCTGCTTCTCCCCTTGAAACTTCAGCTATTTCCTTATGCTTGGAGCTTGAGAATGATGCCAAAGGTGGAGATGCATGATGGAGGGATAGGAGGTAAGATTCAAGTGATGTTTATGGTGCCTTTTCCTCCTTTATTTTTTATTTTTTTATTTTTTCAAAACTGAAAAAACTATTTTTCTGTGCTTTTTCTTGGAAAGGAAAAAAATAATGATGCTTGGAGTGTCATGCAGGCTTGGAAATGATGGCAAAGAGGTTTGAATATGGTAAGAGGGATTATAGGTTCCTCATGAAGCTTTTCTCGTCCCTCAAACTGTCTTCTATAGACATTTTTGGCTCTCTATAATTCCTACAGGAGCCTCCTGTAGAAAACACAGTTTTGGAAAAAGAGGTACAGTGTGGTGAAAGATACCAAAAATGATGGAGGAAGGTGTGGAGAAGATGAGATAGATGCTGGTGTGAATGTCAGGGTCCCATTGGCATCTTCTCCTGCTCCCAATAGTCCTCTTGCAAACCTGCAATGTAATGAAAATTCATATTTTCTTCTCTCTTTTCTTTTTTTTAAACAACTAGGGCACCTTAGAGAGGTTTTCACCTTAGTTTTCTGCCTTGGGCACCTCTAAGGGAGGTTTTCACCTAGGGATCCTATTCTTTTCCCTTTTTTTCTTTTGACACCACTGGGCCACCTCAGCAAATGTTTTCAACCCAATGATGAGACTCAAGCACCTCATGGAGGTTTTCACTTGAGTGTTATTTCTTTCTTTTTTATTTAGTGAGTGGGTAAAGTGGAAGCTAAGACATGCTCCACTACTATCACTATTTTATTCAAATATTCAATAAACTCTCGCTTGGAAAGGGGTTTCTTGTAGACTTTCAACCAATTTCCATTGAAAAGCATGGGGATGGCTTCATCATCAATGGTTTTGATCAGAACTGAGCCATTGTCATTGTATTTCTCCACAGTGTAGGGCCCCAACCATCTTGTCCTCAGCTTGCCTTTGAAATTATTCTATCTTGAATCATAGAGAAGTTCCCAATCTCCCTCTTGGAATTTCTTCTCCCTGATATTTCTGTCATGCCATATCTTTCTCTGAAGCTCAACTACCTTTGTATGGAGAAGCGCCTGAAATTTGTATTCACCCAATCCATTGAGCTAAAGGAGTCTCTATTTTTGTGCATGGCTGAGATCTAGGTCCAGTTGAGCTGCCATCCTTAGGGTATTGAATTAAAATTCTATGGATAGCAAAGCCTTCTTCCCAAAGACTAGTTCATAGGGTGTGAACTTGGTGGTGGACTTCCATGTTGTGTTGTAGGCCCAAGTGGCCTCAACTAATCTGTTTGCCCAAGATTTTCTACCGCTACTCACTACCTTTGGTTAGGATCCCTTCCAATGCTCTGTTAGTGACCTCCACTTGCCCATTGGCTTGTGGATGGTAACGAGTGGAAGTCCTATGATTGATCTTATGATGTGTGAGTAGGTCTTCAATCGGGTTGGAAGTGAACTAGCTGCCTTGGTCTATGACCAACTCTCTCGGATACCCAAACTTGTAGAATATGTTTTCCCTCAAAAACTCATCTACTTTTTCCTCTTTTGTTGCTTTGATTGCTTTTTTCTCTACCCAATTTGTTAAGTAGTCGATGCACATGATGATGTACTGCTTCTACTTTAAAGGGGGGTTGATAGGCCCCACAAAGTCCATGCCCCACTTCTCAAATGGCTCAAACGTCACTTGAGGTTGTATGGGAATTTCATCTTTGGAGTGGATTTCCCCATCCTCTGACACCCATCACATTGGCTCGTATATCTCCTCACATCTTGATGAAGAGTGGGCCAATAGTAGCCTACTTGAAATATCTTGAAGGCGGTTCTTTTTGCTGCAAAATGACCTCCACAAGGCCCGTCATGATAGGTTAGGAGGATGTCAAAGACTTCCTCCTCCCTGACACACCTTCTCAAGATCTAATCTGGCCCAAGTTTGAAGAGAATGCCTCCAATCCAGGTGAAAGGGGCACTTTTCCTTACTATCTTGCTCTTCTCTTTTGAGGATAGATGTGGTGGAACTATGCTGAAACCAAGTAGTTTTCTGTATCAGCAAACCATGGAGAGAGTACTAATATATCAAATAGGTGTTCATCTGGCATTTGGTAATCCACTATTTGTTCTTCACTTGCACGTAAATTTACTCTAGACAAATATTCAACAACAACATTATCTTTACCAGGCTTATCAATAATGGTCAGATCAAACTATTGCAGTAAAAACAACCATCTAATAATGTGAGCATTTACATCTGGTTTGTTCATTAAATATCTAATTGTAGCATGATTAGTTTGCATCAAGGTTTGATAGCTTGTGATATAATGTTTGAATTTGTTTAAGGAATGCATGATAGCTAGAAGTTCCTTCTTGGTCATTGTATAGTTTAATTTTTCCTTTCACAAGTTTTTGCTTATAAACTATATGGCATAAGGAAACTTTTCATCAATTTGACCTAAGGCTGCTCCTATTGCTTTTTTCGAGGAATCTTTGTGAATGTAAAAGGGTAGGGCCCAGTTTGGGCCTATGAGAATTGGGGCAGTCACTAGCTTGCTCTTCAAGGTATCTAGGGCTTTCTGACAATCTTTTGACCATATGAACTCAACATCTTTGCCTAGGAGGCTGAACAAAGGAGAGGCTATCTTGCAAAAGTCTTTAATGAATCTCCTGTAATATCCAACTAAGCCTAGGAAGCTTCTGACATCTCTCACCTTTTGAGGAGGTGGAACCCTTTAGATAATGGCAATTTTGTTGGGGTCCACCTGCAGTCCTTGTTGAGATGTTGCATGACCTAGCATAGTCCCTTCAATCATCAAAAATTCACATTTTTCTTAAATGAGGGATAGGTTCATCCCAATACACTTATCTAGAACTTTTCCTAGGTTAGATAAAGCTTCCTAAAAGTCTGAGCCATAAGGAGTAAAATCATCCATGTATGTTTCTACTACATCATGAACCAGTTTAGAAAATATCCTCAATACCGCTTTTTGGAAAGTGGTTGGAGCATTGCACCAACCAAAAGGAAGGACCCAGTATGTAAAGGTACCCCAAGGACAAGTGAAAGTGGTCTTATATTGGTCTTCAGGCTGATTTGAATCTAATTGTACCGGCAAAACCCATCTAGGAAAGAGGAATTTTTTTTCCTTGCCAAACCGTATAACACTTGATCTATGAAAGGTAAAGGAAAATCGTCCTTTTTAGTTTCTTTTCTCAAATCCCAATAGTCGACGCAGATTATCCACTTACCATTTTTCTTTGGCACTAGCACCAAAGGAGAAACCCATTCACTATCAGAGATGAGATAGATGAACCCTACATCAAGCAATTTCTGCAGTTCTTCCTTAACAATATCTTTAAGCGCTAGGTTCATCCTCCTTTGAGGTTGCCTAACTGGCATGCAATCTTCCTTGATGTATATATGATGAGTACAAACTGAAGGGTGCACTGCCTTCATATCCTTATAACTCCAGGTGAAGGCATCTAGATGTTTTCTCAGTAAGCTTCATAGCTCCTTGTCCTGGGAATTAGATAGGGATGGATTGATTTTCAAGGTTCTTTCTTAGCCAAACTCTATATTTTTAACACGGAGAGAAGTGGAGTCACCCACACAGAGATCGGCTGAAGGGTTTTTTTGGGTTTCTCTTACTATGTCTTCTAATGGTGATACCCTAGGAGGTGGATTATGAATCAGATTTTCGATCATGTCATCCTCATCTTGCAGTTTCCCCCCCATGGTGATTTCTAATGCACAAAGTGGTGCAGAATAAACTTCGTCCTCATCTTCGTCCTCCAACTAGAAAGGTAGATCATGTTCTAGTGAGGGTTGGATAGGAGGATATAGGATTAACTGCTTGGACATGTGCTTGTTCTTTATGGTCATGTTCCCAGCTCGGCAGCTGATGTAGGCATCGACTGTAGCCAACCAAGGTCTTCCTAGAATGAGAGGATACCTGGTGAGCTTTTCCTTCAACTGGAGAACTAAGAAATTAGTGGGGTACTCCCAAGAATCAATGGAGACCATCACATCTTCCACGATCCCCTCAAGGGTCAGTGTGGAGCAATCTGCTAGCTATAGCACTGTCGCGGTCTTCCTCAAGGAGCCGTGGAGGTTATGTTTGAGCATTGTTTCCTTTGTCATCACATTAATGGCAGATCCCAGATCAATAAGCGTATGTGGGATCATTGTGCCATTGATGTGGACATCAAATACTGTGCTTCCAAGGTCCAGATATTTTGGACAGATTGTCTGCCCCAACATCAGGACGAAAAGTTGTCCTATGACATTGATGGTTGGGGCATCTCTCTTGTGCCTTCTCGGATGCCTAAAGCACTTCTCTTTGATCAACCTATTGTAGATAGTCACATATTTTATGGCTTGGAGAAGTGGTATCTTTACACATAAATGTTTCAATTCTCCCAAGAGTTCAGTCTCTTCTAGGGTAGGCTGCATTGTCATGGATAGTCCCTCAGGAAAGGGTGGAGTTGCTTTAGGTTCACTTTCCTCTTTATATTCCTCAACCTCCTTGGGTGGATGCTGGCTATATGGGAGAACTTTCCTGGATTGCAAGTTAATTTCTTGAATCTCCACAACCTAAGTTGGGCATGATGGTTCCCCACTATACACTTGTTGAGCCTGTCTATTATTCGTGTTCGGATTTAGCTGGGTAGGAATTTGGGGTTGCCTTGGTGGAGCAGAAGGTAATGGTTATGGTTGGGCAGGTGGTGGAGGTAGAAGAGTGGGAAGAGAGTTTTATTGGGGCCTTCATCCCTGAAGAGATGCATTCCACTGAGGTTGCGGCTGAGCATAGGATTGAAATGAATGGGTTGTTGGTTGGGAATGATATTGATATGGGAAAGACCAAGGAGTAGGTGTGGACTAGTAAGGATGAGGAGGGGGGCCCCAAGAAGGTATGGAGGTGACTTGGTTGGGGTTGTAGTATGCCTGAGATGCCCCTTGCATCCCCTGCTGGTATGGTCTAGGTCCATGCAGTATCCTTTGGTTTATTAATAGATTTGTTCAGTGACTCTTTCAACCCCTTGGTACACAAATTTAAGTCTAGGCAAGGAAGGTCACTTATTTGTAGAATGATCTTCTTCACAGACGGAACACACCTCTATAGAGTTCAATGGGCATTGATTCCTAGGATACCTCCTAGTGCATCTAGGGCAAAAAATGGCCAAAGCTCTCTCTTCTTCCTCTTGTTTTATTTTGATATGTAAGGTATCCATTTGGATGGCAAGATTCTGTAGCATCTCCCTGTTGAAGCCTTCTATCATGTTTCCAATTTCACCTTTAATGGATCAATTGGAAGAAGAGGTACTGGCTATGGGTTGACTCCCCCTACCTTTCTTTCTTGCTGCTCTAGAATGGTTTCTAAAAATAGTCTTTATGTCCTCATCGGATAGTTGGTAGATGTCTCCCCTGGCCAGTAGATGGAGGGTGTCTAAAAGGTCTTCCCAAATTCCCCTGAGCAGGACCAACTTCAGAGACTCAGGGTCAAGTGTACACCTAGCCATTTTGTAACTGATCTAGAACCTCTCTTCATAGTCTTCTAGGGACTCATAACTTCCCATGATCATTCAAAAGATTTCTTCTTTAGTATCTTTTGACCTATAATAGTCTCGATGCTTTTCACTAAAGGCCTGCTACATCTGAGGCCAAGTTGTGATGCTATTGTCAGGTAATACCATGGACGAGTGCAGTGATGCGTCCTTGTGAGTAGAAGGGAACAATTTCAACTTTTGCTCGTATTCTGCATAGTCATAAGTTCGACAGATGACAAAAAAACTCAAACAAGAATGTGTCAGGGTCTTCTGTAGTCAGACCTTGGAAGTGAGGTAGGGTTGAAGGACTTATAATCTTAATTTTGGTGTCCCCATTGGTCTCCTGGATGGGGAAGGTAGCCTCTATCCTCTCTCCATTTCCCCTAGCATTTATGTTTTCGACCATTGGCTCATGAGGGATGTTTTCTTCTTCGTCTTCCCCTATAGGTTCTTAAAATATTTTTGGTTGTTCACCTAAGGGTTCTTCTTGAGTGCAGCCACCAAATAAGAGAGAAGGTTGGCTGTGTGAAGCAATGGGGGTGTTGGGAAAATTTTTTCCTAAGTTATCTCTATTATTACAAGGCATGAAAGGAAATATTTACGATTGGATTTTATTTCTTTTTCCCACAGTGAAAGTACCTGTAGTGATTGAACAAAATAAACTACAACTAGATGAAATAAACTTGCTGAATGGAAATTTGCAGAATTGAAAAGGAAGGCAATGAGATGTAGAATTGAAAGAAAAGAAATGACTAGTCTACTTTTGCTGAAATAAACTATTAGAAGAATTTTACGATAGGAAATAGAAGAAAGTAATAATCATAGAATACTCTGATGCTTCCCTAGCAACGGTGGAAAAAAGTGGTGAGTTCCAGTATTGCAGCAAGAATGTTGCAACTCCTGGGCTACCAACTTTACTTTTATCAACCCGGTAGTTCATAACAAACTTGGAAGCATCGGTGTTGTATGCACAAGTACTAGTTCTCGCTCCATGTGGTCACTTGGTCAGCTGGTGCAAGATCACTAGGAGCTCAAGTCAACTTCTATATATTTCAAAACAATCTCTATGTATGATGAAAGAAAAGAAAGATTTCTCTACATATGCTATTCTAATTGCATAAAGGAGAAGGACTGGAATGTAAAGAAAAACCTAGTAAAGCCTAATTAACATGCTAATTCTACTTTTGCCAAAAATACTATGAAAACCATGAAAGAAATGCCATTACCTATTTAAGGAAGTAAAAAACATCTAACCATGCTATTTCTAGAAGTAAATAAGCAAAAAACATATTTCTCGATTTTTATGTGTTTTTATGTGAATTTAACATACATCTAATTTATTGTGTGTGGCGAACAGGTGGAATTAGTGGGCGGTTTTGGAGCTTGGGATGATGTAGGATGGTGTCGATGGGTCCTAGGAGGTCTTACGTGGCCTTCTGCAGGATTTTCCCACACTCGGCCTTCAAAAAAATGCCTACAGCAAAAACTATGGGAGGACACAGGAAACATACAAGAGGAAAACAAGGAAACTAAAGGAGGGATACAAGAGGAGGCCGAGAGAAACTTTTGCTATTTTGAGGGTGTTAGAATGGGTGGAAAAGGTGGATGAACGCTGGAATGAGGTGTTTTAACTTAGGTCTACCATGAATCACCAGGAGAGAGAAAGATGATTGGGTTTTCTCAAGGAGAGAGGAAGAATTTCTATGAAAAATGAAGGAAACTAGGGCCAAATTGAGGTGAGGTTTGGAAGACCTATAGGGCATGAATGAGATGGAGGGTGTGATTTCTGGCAATCTAGCCTACTTCTGGAAGAGATCTATTGCATAAAAACCAAGAAAATCAAGCAACTATTGAAAGGAGTGCATTCTAGGAAAAACAGAGTTTTGCATTAAAATGACCTAAGCTATGATGCATAGAAGGAAATGCTCAAAAATGATGCAATAAAGGAAAGCATGCAAAAGGAATATTGTAAATCAAGAAGTGAACTTGATGAAGAATATCTAAAGCAAAGCAAAACTAGACTATCAACCTACTAGAATGCTACAAACACTAGAAGTCCTAGAAATGAGGAAAATCTCTGTTTTTAGGGTAGCAAGAGAGTCTTTGCCTCAAATCATGGTCCCAGAGGGAGGAAGAGAGGCCAAGGCACTATTTCCAGCCTTTTGAATATTTTCTAATCACTACTTAGCCTACTAAAAAAATCACAAACGGCATCAAACTACTAAATCTTCAAAAGCAACCTATTCTTAAACATGAAAGAAATACATCTAACAACAAACTAATCTACAACTGAAGCAAAGCATAAAAATACAATTAAAGAAGAGCTTGGCTACTTGGATTGGGTCGTAACCCAAGAGCTTCAGCTCTATGGGGTAACTCAATGCTAGCTTAAAAAGGATTCCATCTTTATTATCAAAAAATAGCAAGATTACAGAAAATTGTCATAAAATAGTGAGCTCGAAATTTGAGCAGAGTTTACATAAGAAAAATTCAACCCTAGTGAGGCCCTAGGCTGCTCTACTTATACATCTAAATCTACTAACTTCTTCATTAAAATCAGGGAGTCTTGGCTCCCAAAACGTGAGATAACTCTCAATCATCTTCCACTTGCTCAGTTACCTTCTAGTGCATGATTTGGCTGCTTGTACTCTGAGCTGAATGAAGGGGAATTAGAAGTGAGGAGAAATAAATGAGGGAGATTCCATCCTATAAGTCCTCTCCTCTGTCCACTTCGAGTTATTTCTACAGTTTGGTCACTAGATCCTTGAGTTTGACCTCAAAATCCATCAATAATCTGCATTAAATACATGTTAGACCACATGGCATAATAACTAACTCAACTCACCCTATAAGCATAAATATAATCAGAAAATCATACAAAAAGCTACGAGAATGGTTGATTTAACTAGGTTACGCATTTATGATGCTCATCACAAGCTCCAACTCATGAATATTTGTGGAGTTATTATAGAAGGCGAGGATCATTATCTATGCATATTCAAAGGAGAAGAATCATGGATGAGAGGATTTTGAGAGGATATGTATGTAACATGTTTAGGAGATTTGTTGTAACCACATGAGATAATTGTGGATTGAGGAGATATTTGAGCGATCTGCATTTATTGACCAGTCATCCTCAGTTTTTTTATAAATAAGGGTGCATCCTTCAAAGGTACCCATCTATCTATCTATCTATCAAAATAAAATTAATGCCAGCATTGTAAGTGCTGGACAAATTAAAATACTAGTGAATTCAAGTAAAGGATGCATGCTTATGGTTGTAAGATAGAAAGAGGCAAAATTTGCTTATGCATTCCAGGGCTACCATAGGGAGCATAAATAGGAATGGACTGAATTGATTTCTAATTATGACGAGATATTTCAGGAACCGAAGGGATTACCTCTGAAGAGGGAAATCCAACATGAAATTCATCTATAGCACGATGTCCCTCTACCAAATATTGGCATGTACAGGATGTCGGTGATTGAAATGGAAGAGATCAAGAGACAAGTGCATGAATTGTTGGATCAAGGCATCATCAGGTTGAACACCTCTCCATGTGATTTTCCGATTGTTTTAGTGCCAATGAAAGACAACAGCTAGAGGATGTGCGTGGATTACCGTGCGCTCAACATGATAACGGTGAAAAATCGCTATCCCCTTCCATGCATACATGATTTGTTAGATGAATTAAAAAGTGTTTTTTATTTCACAAAGTTGGATTTATGCAGTGGCTATCAGCAGATCAGAATTACGGAGCAAGGCGTGTGGAAAACCACTTTCAAAACCATGCAGGGGCTGTTCGAATGGATGGTGATGCCATTCAGGGTTTGCAACACTCCAACCACCTTTATGCGGGTCATGAATGATATATTTTAGCCTTTCATTGATGATTTTTTTCTTGTATATTTAGATGATATACTGGTCTTTAGTAAGAGTTGGTCTGAACATGTGTGTCATGTAAAGAAAGTGCTTGATGTATTGAAGAAAGAAGAACTCTTTGTAAAATTGTCAAAGTGTCTGTTCGGGAAAACCTCTCTGGGTTACCTAGGTCATATTGTTTGTCATGGTCAGTTAAAAATTGATCCCTCTAAAGTTGAAGCAATTGTAAATTGGCCTAAGCCTACTAGTGTAAGAGAGGTCCGTAGCTTTTTACGTGCAGTCCAATATTGGAGGATATTTATTGCTAATTTATCTGTTCTTGCAGCACCTTTGCACAGCAACAACCATTTGAGATCGAAATCAATGCCAACGGCTATGCCATGGGAGTTGTATTCATGCAGCAAAAGAAGCCAATTTGTTACCATTCTGAGAAGTTTTCTCAAGTTGTGATAAACTATCTGACCTATGATAAGGAACTTTATGCCTTGGTGCAAAGTGTGGAAAAGTGGAAACACTACTTGATCAACAAGGAAACCATCATTCATACAAATCCTCAACCCTTGCAGTACCTTTAGTCACAAACCAAGTTGTAGCAATCTCGTCATTTTAGGTGGATGGGATTTCTTCAATAGTTTCTTCTGGTAATAAAGTATAAGAAGGGCACTAGCAATAAAGTGGTCGATATGCTATCTCGCCCTCTTATTTTTTCTTCTGTTATTTTACATAATGATTCATTATCTTTTGAGAGTTGTGATGACCAATATGCTAACGATGATGACTTTAAGGAGGTTTATGCAAAACTAACCCATGGTTCACAGGTGGACAACTATCACTTGCAGGGGAAATTGTTGTATCACCTTGGTAAATTGTGTATTCCCACAGGGTAAAGAGTACATGTAGTTTGAGAGGCCCAGACCTCCTTTGTGTCTAGACACTTTGGTGTCAAAAAGACTTTATGTCATGTAGAAAGATTTTGTTTTTGGCCTCATATGAAAAATATTGTGACTTTCTATGTAAAGGGTTGTGTGATGTGTCTTGTTTCAAAGCCTTCTAATAGAAAACTTGGGCTCTACACACCACTCCCTAGTACGAGTCATCCTTGGGAAAGTGTGTCAATGGACTTTGTAGGACGTTTACCTTTATCCAGGAAGGGTCACGACTATTTGTATGTAGTCATTGACCATTTTAGCAAGATGTGTATTCTTATGCCTTGTAAAAAGCATATTACTGCACAGTAGACTGCTTCTCTTTTCTGTCAACATGTTTGGGTCCACTTTTGATTACCCACGTCAATTGTGTCAGATCAGGACTCTTGCTTTCTTGGAGAGTTCTGGAGCAACTTGTTGAGGATGATGGACACCAAATTGAAAAGAAGCATGGCATTTAACCCATAGACTAATGGACAAATAGAGGTTGTAAACCATACCGTGGTACACTTGTTACGAGGCTATTGTGGGAAACATCCCAAGTTGTGGGATGAGCATCTCCGCTATGTACAACATTCCTACAACCGAGTAGTGCATTCATCTACACAACATTCACCATTCGAGACATGTTTTGGTTACGTACCAAAGGACCCTTTTGATATGGTCTTTGGAAGGGAAGATGACTCTAGTGGATGTAATGATAAGGACAAAGCTCAATAGTTCATTCAAAAAATTCAATTGATTCACCAAGCAGTGCAAGAGAAGTTGGAGAAAAGTCAAGCCCATTACAAAGCTCGACACGATAAACACCGAGTCAACCATCAATTCCAAGTGGGTGACAAAGTGTGGTTCCACATCAGCAAAGATAGGATGAAGGGAGAAGGAAAGAAGTTGTGACTAACACGGTATGGACCATTCACCATTTTGGAGCAGATTATGAATAATGCCTTTCTTCTTGACTTGATGATATATATGTAGATGTACTCAGTAGTGAATGTGGAGAACCTGAAGTTGTATGAACCACGGTTGATCATGGACACTGATGAGGTAGGAACAATTCCTCCAGTTGATGATTTTGGACCAGAATATCTCGATGAGTTGCCCGAATACATCATCCTTGACAGAAGAACTAGGAGTTCACGATGAGGATATGTAGAAGACCTTCGAGTTTCTTTCAAGGGAATGCACCCCAGCAAGGCCAGGTGGATGGAGAAAGAGGAAGTGAGGGAACAATTCCCTCACTTTCCAATTGACTAATGAAAAGCTTTTGGCGATCCAAAATCTCCTCAATGGGGAGGATTGATTTAGTGGATCTTTAGATACAATGAAATGGAAAATATCATAATCCAAGTGCCCAGAATGAATTCAACTCAAGACCAGGGCGTAGATCTCATCATCCTGATCCCAAGAGCGTGAATGGCACCTCAATCCGAGTTCGGATAAAGAAGTTATAAAAAAAAGAAGGATGGTGTGTTCCTTAAGAAAATGAGTATTTTCCTTTAAAACGGGTTTTAAGCCTTAAAGGAAAAATCGCAATCGGAGGATTCATAGAGGCAGATTTAAGAAAGGTGCAATGGAACCCTCGATCATTGATCTTTGATTAAATCAGATCGGTGGATCGAAGGGAAATCAGATCAAGGGAAGGCCATCTACACATATATGTCGGCGGTATCGGTGCAGGTGGAGCGATTGGTGGGATCGTTATCATGACATAGGGGTGATATATGAGCAGGATGTCGATGCGATCGACCAATGTTGCTATCAATGATTGGCGATTGACGATCAACGGTCATCATTTCCTGGGTTACAGGACTTTAGAGACACTGATATGGCGATTTCAACCTCGGGCTCGGACCCGATAAGAACATAGGCCCGATTTAATGTGTTTTGAAGTCTGAGTAAATAGATTTTGGTCAGATTTTCAATGCTTTTCATGCTTTTTAGAGTCTTATCGCCTCAACGATAAAAGACTGTTTTATGGGTCGGTTATGCCTGTAGATCCCTAAAATGCCACCGGCCTCTATTGTGAACTAGATAGCTTAATTTAAAGGGGATTCTGTCCAAAAACCCATTATAAAAACACGATAGATGGAAAGAGCAGGGAGGAGGCATTTTTGTAGCACGCTGTTTCGTTTGGCAGAAGGCCAAGAGTGCATTTTGTTTGTTGGGACATGTTTCATATGTTTTAGCCCCTTTTTAATGCCATTGATGATGTAGAAGACCTTCGAGTTTCTTTCAAGGGAATGCACCCCAGCAAACCCAGGTGGATGGAGAAAGAGGACGTGAGGGAACAATTCCCTCACTTTCCAATTGACTAATGAAAAGCTTTTGGTGATCCAAAAGCTCCTCAATGGGGAGGATTGATTTAGTGGATCTTTAGATACAATGAAATGGAAAATATCATAATCCAAGTGCCCAGAATGAAGTCAACTCAAGACCAGGGCGTAAATCTCATCATCCTGATCCCAACAGCGTGAATGGCACTTCAATCCGAGTTCGGATAAAGATGTTATAAAAAAAAGAAGGATGATGTGTTCCTTAAGAAAATGAGTATTTTCCTTTAAAAATGGGTTTTAAGCCTTAAAGGAAAAATCGCAATCGGAGGATTCATCGAGGCAGATTTAAGGAAGGTGCAATGGAACCCTCGATCATCGATCTTTGATTAAATCAGATCGGCAGATCGAAGGGAAATCAGATCAAGGGAAGGCCATCTACACATATATGTCGGTGGTATCGGTGTAGGTGGAGCGATTGGTGGGATCGTTATCATGACATAGCGGTGATATATGAGCAGGATGTCGATGCGATCGACCGATGTTGCTATCAATGATTGGCGATTGACGATCAACGATCGTCATTTCCCGGGTTACAGGACTTTAGAGACACTGATATGGCGATTGCAACCTCGGGCTCGGAGCCGATAATAACATAGGCCCGATTTAATGTGTTTTGAAGTCTGAGTAAATATATTTTGGTCAGATTTTCAGTTCTTTTCAGGCTTTTTAGAGTCTTATCGCCTCAACGATAAAAGACTATTTTATGGGTCAGTTACGCCCATAGATCCCTAAAATGCCACCGGCCTCTATTGTGAACTAGATAGCTTAATTTAAAGGGGATTCTGTCCAAAAACCCATTATAAAAACACGATAGATGGAAAGAGCAGGGAGGAGGCATTTTTGCAGCACGTTGTTTCGTTTGGCAGAAGGCCAAGAGTGCCATTTTTTTGTTGGGACATGTTTCATATGTTTTAGCCCCTTTTAATGCCATTGCTGTTTTGATGCTGCCCAATTGATGATTGTAAATCCTTTTCTTTCATACCGTTTAATATAAAGGCCTTCCCATTGTTGAGTTGGGCTCAGAGATGTAGTTCGAACTGGACGAACTCTGTTATCAAGCTTTGGTGTCTTCTTTTTGTGCTTTTGTGTGCTTTCTTCTTCTTTTCTTGAGTTTACAGTGAATTTATGTGTTAAGTTGCAATTTTGCATGTGATTCTTTTCATACACCTATAAGCGAAAACATCCTATATCATGGATCCAACACTGTCAAAAACCTCTATTTTGACACTTTTTGCACCTCATTTCATTAAAAGTTTAGAAATATTTGGTTGTTTTAAGTTTCTACCAAATGTTGTTGTTAATGAGCCTACAAATCCTCCCAAACTCGATCAATGCACGCGAAAATTTTGAATGGTGTGAGAATCCGACCTTGCCAACTGGTGAGAAAATTTGTAGTATGGTTAAAACTACCTCCAAGTCCTTTGCACCTATGGTAACATGCAATTTCATATGGCTAGCGGCTAGGGCTTAGCCCCGACCCCTCCCAAAAAATGGTGCAAATTAACATTTAAAAGCATTTTGGATGGCTAATTTAATTACAAATGATATAGTGTGACTAGTAAAAAGGTTTGGTTGATACCATGAGGTCCTAGGTTCAATATTTATGGAGGAAATTTGACTGTCACATAAAATTTTAGATTGCCATGAGGATGCCACGTGGCCACCAATGGTTGGTCCATGTGGCATTTCCTCATTGGACCACCACAACAGCCCATAGCTAGCAAATAAAAACCACATGTAAATCATGATAGCCAATCCCAATATTCCAAGTTTCAACCACTCACATTTCGACATCGCTACCCAATCACACCCTTCCACATCATCACTTTTCCCAGTCACACCCTACCACATCATCACTCTACCATGTCATCACTACCACATCATCAATCTGCCATGTCATCACAACTAAGTCACCACTTTTCCACATCATCACTTACTAATCACTACTCTACCACATGGAATCCTCAAATTCTACCATGCGACACTCCCTAGTGATACCGCGTGGCAACCCTCATCATTTTTGCCATTTTTCATAAAAACAGAAAATAGCCATGACTTTTTCGTAAAATGTCAGATTTTAGTGAAGTAAAGTGTGTTGGATTTAGAATGATGAGATCTACTCTTTGGCATTGGTTTCAATATGATCCAAGAATTTTTAATTTTGAGCATTTTCTTGATCCATAGGATCATGGACAAAGGTGGAGTGCTAAATAAAAATGAAAAATGTAGTTACATACTTAAACAAACATAAAAAACTTACAAATATTAACAATCTAACTGCAATAATTAAAAAAACCCACCATCTAAGTCTAATTAGAGGTTGTAAATGTGGCATGGCAGTGTAACAATCTATGCTTTTGGTAGTTGGAGAATAGACAAAATTAAGTAGCTTATGAAAAAATTGTTTATGATCTATTATCGAAATATTAAGTGTATGGAGAAGAGATTTCAAGGTCAAAATTGGTAAGAAACAAGCAAAAATGCATTTAATTTTTCTTGAATTTGTTTTATTAGTATTATTTCTATGCTTTCTTGTGTATATATTAGATGAAGAGAGATTTATCACCTCTATCTCTCTCCCTCTCTCTCTATCTCTTCACAAAAGTGAATTCTAATGAAGTTAAAAAGTGCTAAGTTTTTGTAGGTTCAAGGACACGATAAAAGAAGATCACTATATGCATGAGAAGACCAAGTTTCTTTTGGAAGAGCATGATGATTTCATGCCTAATCAAATCCATTACACCATTGCTACTAAACAAAATACTAATTTACCAACACTACTCATTTTAAGCTTGTATTCGATCCATAATTATCCATCTCCCTACTACCAAAAACTCATTTCCTTTTCAATTATCATACTTCCCTGCCTCATTTTCATTCATTGTTAACCCAGAAATAAAAGTCGTTAAGCTCCCTTACAAAGTGGAGTCACCCCATTTTCCTCTTCATTCATGTCAAATAAACCTTTCTCCAATGCCAATTTTTCATCCATAGTACAAATTATTATTGCACACTTGCGTTAGATGATGGAGAATTCATTAATGCCTTCCTTCTAATAAGTTTTGACCCATCGACTCTGACACATCATCTGCAATCAAAACTACAGATCTTTCAGGTACCTTGAGGCTTCCATGCCTTAATGGAAAGCTCTCTCACCAATAAATAATGGGAATACATCAATGTCCCCTGTTATTGGAATCTTCTAGGTGACTTGACTTCAATACATCTATTCGTGCCTAGTAATATGTACTTAGGCATCTTGACTCTCATTGACATCAATGGTGAGTAGTCTTGTGTTGGTTAATGGCAATCGTTAATGACTACTAATTGAACAATTTATTTTCTATGTTTGACATCGACACATCTATTCACATAGATAATAATTATACCATGGAGCAGGAACGAATGAAGACTACATGATTTCAACAATTTGTAGAAAGACTCAATTCAACATCCATAGCAACAAATATTCCAATCTCATGCTCAATTCATATAACCAATGGAAAAAAAGAAGATGATCAGATTCTCTTACTTCACATTCCATGATATAATAGTAGCAGCCACACTCTTCTATATATATTTCTTGTCCACCTTTCAGGTATGTGAAGGTATTTTATTTTCTAATATTTAATCATGTAATTCCTTAAATGCTAAAATTGAAATTTTGGAAAATCCCTTACCACATTCATATTCATTCATATTCCCTTTCTCATAAGATATTCATATTACATTCCACATCTTGCATGTCCCATTTCATTTCATCCTAACCAACATATTTTCCCAATTAACTATTATTGCATTTTGATTTCAAAAGTTTATATGTTTTGCAATGATCAATTGATGAGTGCATTAAATGGCTGCCAACAACTATGGGAATTCTAAATGTATTCAAAGTATTATTACACAAGAACCAATACCCAAAAATTTAGGTTGTTACACAAGAATCAAGCATAGAAAATATTTTGCAATCAAATGATTTCAAAAATTGCAAAAAAAAAAAAAGAATAAAGTTAACAAATGATATGCTAATGAAAAGTTAAAAGAGAATCAATATAGAGCCAAAGCTCATATATAAGAAAAATATTTCAAAAATATTAACTTATGGTTAAGGGAATCAATGCAATAGTTGCATAAAGACATACAACAACTTCAGTTGGGGGTATGTTGTGCCTCAAAAATGTCGTCCACTTTCGCCTTAATTTCCATAATTTTACCCTCATTCCATAACGTTGTAACTACATAACCCTACATAATGTAACCATTTTGATGATCATATGCGCTTAGCATTATATTTTCCATAGTCATTTATTTTATGTATCTTAAGTGAACTTGTGAGTAAATATTATCAAATTAACATGTTTTCATATATACATGAAAGTACTATAAGTTTTGTGATATTGTAGGCCTACTTGGAGCTTCTATAATAGACCTACTTGGTCTCTAACTACAAATTCCAATTTCAAGTTCCAACGCATGAAGATTTGTGGAGTAATTTTAGAAGATGAGGATCATTATCTATGCATATTCAAAGGAGAAGAATCATGGATGAGAGGATTTTGAAAGGATATGTATCTCACATCCTTAGGATGTTAGTTGTAACCACGAGATAAATGTGGATTTAGGAGGGATTTGAGAGATCTGCATTTATTGATCAGTCATCCTCATTTTTTGTATAAATAGGGGTACATCCTTCAAAGTAACCCATCTATATATCTATATATCTATGTATTCTATTCTTCCAATCAATAAAATAGTTTAGTCTAAGATTCTCCAGCGTATTGTTACTTTGAAGATGTGATCATGGTTTGATGTGATTTCTAAGGAATGGAGGCCCCCCAACTACCACAGTTTACACCTCTTTCTATGTTGGTAACATAGTATAGTTTTGTTATTTTATTTCTTTTCATGCAAGTGTGATTTTACTTTCAGCAAGTTTGCTTTCAATTATGCAAGTGTGAGTGTGATTCTTTTACTAGGTCAAAGAGTCTTTCCATAGGGGTATATACTCTGAGGCCAGTATATAAAGCTATATTTGTAGACAATTCACGAGGAGTAGTCTGGTAGTTGAAGAAGCTCTAGAATTTCAAAAATCTTCTAAAAGCTAAGTGACTTGATGCATATATACCTATAAGGGATATCACGTTCAATTTCTTAAAAGTTGGGTTTTTAACAAAGACTTAAAGGGATATAAGTCATTGTATCTTATGGTGTTTCAATGTATATGGCTTACCGAAAGCTATGAGATCTTTCAAGTTAAGGTTTAGCCATTGTTCAAGTGTGTATCTCAGTCATGGCTGAGCTTTCATAGTAAAAAGAACCCCTAAAAATGGTAAAGAGAGGGCAGTGATCCATCCTTCTATTGTTAAAAGTGGGAATGGTGTTATTTTAATTTTCAATAGCACCAGTCAAGGTCAAAAAAATAATATGTTGCGGGAGGTATCTTATGCATTAGTGATTATGTTACTCATATCTTAAAATTTTAAAGCATTTATTGGTACAAGATCTGACAACTGTGATGAAATAAAGACAATAAATTTTTGTTAAGAGTAGTATTAGAGGAGAGGTGACTAAAATATAGGTTTTTGGGGATTCCTTGGTATCAATTAGTTGAATTCTAGCTTTAGGATGGAAGAATTTCTTTCACAACCCATTCTACAGCAATTGGAGACAATCAAGGCACAATTCTTGAAGATATAATTCCATTATATTTATAGAGAATTTGAGGTAGAGGCTAATGGACTGTCTGAAGAGAATTTACTGATGATGCAAATCTATGGTTTAGTAAGGGAAAGCATGTATGGTGTAAGCCTCCAAGAGAGGTTATTACAAAAATTGGGCCTGTGACTTTATCTATATATAATATATATATATATATATATATATATATATATCTATAGTATATTTATATACAATTTCAACATTATAGTTCGAATTCTATTTCACACTAGGTACAAACATATAAGGGTTTTGAGTTTAATTTTGGAAGGCCAACCGTATTTTGCTAGAAAGTTTTTTGAATGTATTGGTATTAGCATTATGGTCAAATGAACCTATGTCTAATAAGAAATGATGTTTTTAGGGGAAAATAAAACATTG
This sequence comes from Pinus taeda, assembly GCA_000404065.3. Lineage (NCBI taxonomy): Eukaryota > Viridiplantae > Streptophyta > Pinopsida > Pinales > Pinaceae > Pinus > Pinus taeda. Next base: position 7,873 of record APFE031617408.1, on the reverse strand, counting down.
AGGCTTTGCAGAAAGTCCTACAAGGTGATTGAACATTGTGATGAAATTAACTTTTCAATTTTTATCCATGAGGGTCCGAATTTGGAAAGGAAAACTAGTGGGAAAAGAAGTGGATGTTTTTCAAACAACTCATTCATTGTTGGCCACTATTCACGACCACTTTGACTCTGTTAATTGTGTTAAGTGGGCAAAGCATGGTCACCACTTTGATGGTAAAGTGCTCCTAGGTGATTGAACGTTTGGGCTTAACTTATTTTAAAATAATAATAATTATATATATGGTTTACACTACTACATTCTTTTTGGCTGGAGAAGGTGGACAAGAGAAAGGAAATGGTTCTATATCGGTGACATAGGGATATTTAATCTTGATGGCTACCTTGGTATTATTTTACTGTGAAAAGGACATAGTTTAGAAGCAAGTTTCAACATGGGGAATATATCTCTCTAGGTAAGGTATTGATGTTTTTTACCAAAATATTTGAAATTTGTAAGCCATCCAATAGTTTTTCCATTGCCACATCCCAAAATGTTTCTTTGTGTAGGTTGAAGTAGCTCTAACAATGTGCCATTATTTGGACAATATGATGTTACATGCATATCCATTTCATAGTTATTGTATCACTCTTTTTGTTCCATACCACCAAGTTCTTAAAAGCTAGGTTCAAAAAGAAGGAATTATCTACAAGTATTTTTGTTGACTTGTATCAGGTTTACTTTATGTTGACCTTAAGGGTCATTTTATCCACACACATGCATGGGTAACCATAGGAGATTTTTTTCTTCTATGATTCAATTTTCTAGCCAACTTTCATACATTATTGTTTAGATGTTGTTTTTTTGTTTCCATTCTTTTTCCATGAGTTATATCCAAAGTGGAATTTTTAGCATGCAACTTAGTTGGCATGATTGTGCCAAAGATTTTCCTAAAGGTTGAATACTAAGCTCATAATGTGTTATTTTCTATGGTGACATTTTATTTTCTATTTTATACCATATGGTGTGCAATAATGAACTATATACAAAATTTGAACACAAGTAATATATGGCATTTTCGTTTGCAGATATGCTCTTTTTTCTACCCAAAATATCACAGCAACAAAATTATTGATATTGTAAGAATTTTTTGAGGAACTCATTAAGGTCAATTTTTCTGATGTCCTACTTGATTGATACCTTATCATGAAAGAAAATATTTAAATATGAATTAATATATTCCTGAAATAAATTCGATTCAAAGTTTATAGATATAAAAGATATAAAAAAAATGTTAATTCGTTCGCCTGATTGTTACTTGACTCAGCTGTAGGTAGGTTACATGAAATGGGATAGAAAAATGATGGGGAGACCATGCAGAGCATGTCTTGGATATGATTCAGTTGTTGTTGGATATCCTTTAGCAACTTGGGCCATCGACTTTGGAACTGTTTTTGGTACAGCTTCGTATGGTTTTTAATGTTTTGATTCTTTCACCTCATGGTTATTTTGGGCAAGAAAATGTTTTAGGCATCTTAGAAAAGACACCAGTGGACAACTAAGTAGATTTTTTATAATTGAAATTCCCATTCCATGATATCATCTCTTTATTGTTTTATTTTATTTTTGAGTGTTTCCTTTAATTTGTTTTTTCTTTTAACTATGAAATTGAAAATACTTGGTATCATGTCCATTTAAATAACATCCAAATCTTGAATATGAGATTAGTATTACACTATATTAATTGAAATCATTTTAATTATTTTGTATTAAGAAAATCATGAAGATTATAAAAGTTTACTTTCATCTTGTTATTTGAGCATAACTTGTCTATATGCTTGACCAAGTTTATGTGTTAGAGAATGAAATGTTGTTGTGAATAAAACAACAAGGATTAGACATCACACCTTATATTATTTGTTATCACAAGTTATCTACAGACTGAGATTTTTAGCATGTAACATAGTTGACATGATTGTGGCTGAGCTTTCTTTCAAGGTTTAATACTAAGGTACTAGGGTGTTATTTTCTATGGTGACGTTTTATTTTCTTTGCTTATAGAGGTCATCTCGCCACATAGTGGCCACTTCCCCAACATAAGAAAACTTGTTAGAGTTTTTTTATTTTATGGGGAAAAATGACATTGACATTGTTGATGTTGAGGAACATGTCATATAAATATTTTATAGTCTACTTCAGTTTATATTCCAGTATTCATCATCTTTCATGTCATATAGTTTGCATTGTATCTTTGTTCGTTTTCATGACAGAAGATCAATATTGATGGCAAGAAGCGGGAGTTGAAGAAAGAGGAGACAATAACACTAGAGAAAAAAATGAAAAAAAGAGAGAGAAGAAAACCAGCCTAGTGATACCCTTAGAGCAAATATCCCGCATATGACACACACATAGAGACTGATGGTCAAGCCTTTAGAGTTGGTGAATTCACTTGCAATGCATTAGAAACACAGTGATAATGTTTTGAAGTGATGAAACATTATTTCAAGTTTAAATTGTGGTCCAATCAATATTTAGTTGGAAAATCATATTGTAATGCTTGACATTTTATAGAATATAATTTATGTGGTTGAAATTATTTATAGTTGTACTTTATTTTATTTACTTGTAATTAACATATGTAACATTCCATTTTCATATTAGATGAATATGCACATTGTATGACATTTTTTTAAATTTAATTGCAAAATCATACTAATTAATGTATGTTGATTAATAATGAATGCATAAAATTATTCTGAAACTACTCAATTTGTATTTTATATTGATTAATGATGAACACAAATAAAATTAATACATGAGTAAATTAGTTTATAATGGTTATTAATGAAAGTTAATGAAATGAAACTAAATTACTAAATCAATTGTTTATATAATGAATATGAAGCTACCAAAAAAAGATAAATGACTACTACAAATGATAATTTCTAATTAGAAATGATGACTAAAATTTACATATATACGACTATTAGTAACTAACTTACAGTATATTATAACACGACCAACATTTTGGTCATATTTATTTGGTCATTAGTTGGTTTTCTTGGGTGATCATATAGTAATATACTGTGTTGTATATTTGGTCATTAATTGTGGAAATTAAGGACTAAATCAGTGACTAAATTAATGAAAAAATTTATGACTAAATATACTACTAGGCTATAAAATTGAGGTAACCAATTAATGACGAATATAAAAATGACTAAAGTTTGTCACGTTATAATATATTGTAAATTAGCTACTATTGATCACCAACTAAGAAATGTTTGTTTATATGCAAAATTTAGTCATTTTTTTAGTAACTGATTAGCTATTTTGTACTAATGCATGTCACACCATGGAATATGAGGCCATGGATTTAGAATTGACAAGACAAGAACAGAAAAGGGTAGCATCAAAGGTAATTCATACATATCCACCATATGTTGCGTTAACACACAAGATGGAGTATGCATGCAATCGGGAGACATTGAGTGGATAGAGACTCCTCTATCCACTCAATGTCTCCCTATTGCATGTGATACATGGTTACATTCAGTGAAGTAAAAAACCACACATAAAAATATTGCAGTTTTACCTCCAAGATAATTTCATGACAAGGGCGTAACAGATATGATCTATGCATAGTTTTGTAGGTACAAGTTTTGAGATGCATTGGCTTAATGCAGAAATAATGTATAGACTACCCCTAGGGTCAAATTTAAAGAGATAGATGGTACAACTTTGACAACACACTATGAGGTGCTACTAGAGCATGAGTTACAACAAATGGAAAACCTCTTTAACCAGAGGGTGTTTAGACTCCAATTAGTATTACGATGCATCATCGTATGACTAGAAAATGAGTTCATTTGCATCATATGGTAGGGGAAAGGTATTAAACATGCACTAGGCTAATTATAAATACACATAATTCATTTTTTGATTGCATACAAGGATTGGAGGAGAGGCATAGATGGGTTGCGACATATGTTAGTATTAAACAATAACATCTAGTTGAGATTGGGAGTCATGACCATGCAAGTTGGCTACAAAATCTAAGGATCTAGTTGTTTTATAGATCACTCTAATTCAACATTAAGTGATATAGTTGATTTTTGGATTGAATGATGGGGGATCACCGGGAACTTCACCATGGGGCGATGCAAATGTTCCTTGTTGTTTCCTCGGATCAGGTCTAGTTATAGACTGGAAAGAAGGATTCATTATGATAACATTGGATAGTTATTTATGACCAGAGGCACAACATCAAAATGTCATTATTTTCTTGAAATTAGAATGATACCCTAGTTTCATGAGATTAATCTATGTTGGGAGAGTATAGTGGTCAAAAGTGGCTCAACAACACATGTGGGATGCTATAATTAGATTGGATCAACTTGTGATGAGGGAGCATGTGAAGGCATTGCTTGATGACAAGTAGTTTTGGAGAGGGAAGATTGTAATGTTCCCTCTTTCTCAAGCTCAACGGCATTGCCTTCGCTTGTCTAATTGTTCCATTTAGGCTAAGCAAGAGGGAAAATTCTCTAGGGGATGAAGTAAGTTTTGTTGAACTCATTTTAATAATACTATTATAAATAAAATAATGGGGAAACTTATTATTGATTGAAAAGTGTGCTAGAGTATCTGCTTAATAAAATAATAAAAGGTGAGAAATATATAATGTTAGAGAAGGCCCAACAAATTGTTATAAAATGAAGAAGAGATTCATTCTATCGTCATCTATATTATGTTATATTATTGTGGTTTTGTTGAATCTTAAGCGAGTTATTTCATGATATTCCATAGTCACCCTAGCTAGACATTATTGATTTCAGTGGTTCACCCACGACCACCCAAGTTGGTTATTGTACCAATTTATTTTCCTAGCATTTTATTATTTTAGGTGATCCATTATAGTGTTGTAGACCAATTGATTTCTAGGGTTTACTATTGCATCAAGAGGACAATATCATAGGTTTCTTTGCATGAGAAGAAATTTCCATAGTCCAGATCAGATCTGGAAAATTACATTCGCCATCCAACCAAATTATTCTAGCTAAATATGCAAGGAGCTATTTCTCCATGATCTCATGACCCACTGAGATCACCAGACACCAGAATATAATGGCTAATGTGACCTAATAATGGCCCCTAAATCCAAATGGTCATGCATGCAACAAGCAATCAATCTATGCTAGAGATAAGAGATCGCACCTCGAATCCTCACATGCCAGGGAAGGGTTTTGAGTCCGATGAAAATATTTCTCTCCACTCTAGCGATCCAACACGTTTACACCAGATATCTATCCCACCACAGAAACATAACTAAACAAGGAAAATAGTTGATCTTCCATGAAATATTGTTAGATCAAAAGCAATAGATACAATCATATAACATACTGAACACAAATTCAAGGAAGGGAACATATATTTTTATTAACCATACAAATGAAAGAACATCAAATATATACCTTCAAATACAAAGCATATTCTCTCCTCCAACTTGCAGTATGGCCTCCTCTCCCAAGGTAGCAGAGCTCTCACGCTATATTTTAGATCCCCTACCCCCTTCCCTCTTGGTGAGATTATAAAGGTTCATTCCATCCACCAGGAGAATGTGTCTAGACACCTAGGGGCTTAAGAAGTTATGAAAATTCTACAAGAATGGACCCTTAGGAAACTCATATGAAAGTGGGTCAATTTGATCTCCTGGGGAATGAAAAATTTAGAAACCTTTTTTCACTATTATGAGATCTTTCTCAATCATCTCATTCATGAAATAATTGGTATCTCATAATTATAATATTTTGGAAAAGTGATTATGAGAAATTTCTCAATTATGTATTTTCACCCTTTTATGATGGGATAAATCTCACATAAGTAATATAAAAGGTGAAAAGGGATGCATTTTAGCCAAACAACAGAGGTAAGTTTAACATGATTTTCTCTCACTATAATGGAGTTGTAAATAGGGTTTTAACACAAATGAAAATTATCAGTTTGAAGGTTATAATCCAGGAAAGTTCATTTTCACTTTGAAGCCCAAGATCCATAATTAGAAGGACGTAATATCTTAATATCTCTAGACTAAAATGAAGATCATGTTTAATTAAATGGGTCGAGTAATTTAAGAGATTTGAATCGTGTTTCTCTCTTTCAATAGCTCAAATATGAAGGGAAAATTTATTGGGGAAGACAAATTATCTAAGGTTGAATGCATCTATTCTAAAATTCTATTTATTTGCATCTGGGAGACTGAAAAAATTAGGTGGAAAATATCTACATTAATCTATCCAAATCTATCAAAGATGAAAAGAAACGATTCATCATCATTTCAGAAAGATTGAGTCTCTTGCTTAAGGAATGAGTTTGAAAATGGTTTCAAATTTAAAGACTTGTGGAATTAAACAATTTCTTCTAATCCAATCTCTTAATGAATTGCTTCTAAGAGAATGAAAACCACAAATCTAAATATAAATTAAAGAGGATTAGATTTATTATCCTCCCTTTTTTGATGTTCACTAGAAGATCATCATTGCACTGAATTCTGGGGGCATCATTCCTCATCTCATAAAAGGATATTTGAAAAAGTAAATGTAGTTCAATTCCATTAATTTATGGAAAAAAATTTAGACTCAGCATGCTTGCGATTTGGCCAAAATTATTCTTATTATAATATTAATGATTTCTAGGTGGATTAGTTCATAATTGATAGAAAGTGATCTATTATCCGATGGGAAAAAAACTCTCAATTAGCCATCGATCATGCAGAATCAGAATGAGTGAAATTCGTTTATACCATGGATGGGTATATTTCTCCTTTTCTGGTGCACACTTGTAAAAACAGGGTTTCTTCTAAATCTGGATTAAATCCATTTTGAGTAGGATTAAAATACCTTGGAAATGTGTAATTATGTTATGAAATGGGAAAATAATTTACTAGAGGTAAAATGATGGTAGCATATTGGAAATTATTTGCACGGCAGAACAAAGACCATGATATTCACTTTGGTACGAACTATTTTCTATCAATTAATTTGTTGTTGTTAAATTAGGCATAGTCACAAATTGGGGGATTGGTTAATAATTAATAGAATTAGTATTTGAACACCATTCTCTATTGGTTTGGCAAAATAATAATCTAGAGTTCTAAGACAAAGAGCTTGTTGTTGCTATATGCCTTTGAAACATATCATTATCCTTTATGGGGTCGAGAACTATTTAGATAATCATTATAGTGGCTAAAATAACATTTACACATATTGATCATGATTGTTTGTATTTTGGAGATGAATTAGGCTCCTAAGTTTTATTGTGCTTATATATCTTTGTGTCAAATTAATAAAGCTATCATTTTCCTCTAAGAGAGTTCACTATGCAAGTAGTTTGGATTCCTATGATTTGTTTGTTAAAAAAATTCATTTAATCATTCCTAATGTTCTAAATACTTTATAAATTATTTATAAATTGTCTGTCAAACAATTGAGAAGAGTTAAGGTTTAAATTATTTCAAGTCTAGGCTTGGATCCATTTTGGTATATTATAAACAAAGAGAGGGAATGAGGCAAAAAGATAAAGATAAAGAGATGTTGGAGAGAGACTGGATGAGAGTGAGAGATATTGGGGAGAGAGATAGGGGAATAGAGAGAAAAAGAGAGGGAGGGAGATATATGTACATTAAATAGATGCATGGCATACATTAACTAGATGTATGATGTGCGTTTATTTTAGTGTAAGCATAAAAAGGTTATTGAAAAAATATATTGAATTATGTTATAGTAATTTAACCATAAATAACGTATTTGAATTTTCATCTTATATAAAATGTTCACTTGCTTGAAATGTTTTCTTCTTGAAAATATATACTATTTGTAATTGACTCCTACTTTTTTATGTG